>JAPXFY010000032.1:5796571-5806571 GCA_030674185.1 Monoplex corrugatus | reverse complement strand
ACGAGACAGTCTTGAAGTATGAAACAATCTGCCTGTAAAAATCACACATTGAAATTAACCGTTTGACTCTTGCACGCTGTACACCAACTGCGAAAACTTAACCCTTTGATTCCCTTGCCCTATCCACCAGCTTCCTCTGTATGTGTGTGTCTATGTGTGTGTGGGTAAGTATGTGTGTGTGTGTATGTGTGAGTGTGTGTGTGTGAGTGTGTGTGTTTGTGTATGTGTGTGTATCTGTGTGTGTGTGTATCTGTGTGTGTGTATCTGTGTGTGTGTGTGTGTGTGTGTGTGTGTGTGTGTGTGTGTGTGTGTGTGTTGTTTTGTGTGTGTGTGTGAGAGAGATCAAGATTTTCTCAGCTGTCTATGGTTGGATCTATACCAGATTTTGGTCAAAGGTGTTAACTTTTCAGGAGTGACAAATGCTGAGTGTGGAGGTCGTAGAGCCAAGGTCAGGGTTAACACGGATCACAAAACTGCCTAAAATCAACACCTTCTCAGGAAAGCCCAAGAATAGCAGTTCCTCAGGAACCACAGACAATATTTACGACCCATTTTCACTGTTTTAATAGTCTGGCAGAATCTGATAATCTTTGTCAGAAAGTCATCATCCACTCCACACATTCCAGATGAAAAGTTCAGTCAATAGCTTGATTATTCCTTTTCTCACTCTGGACAGAGCAGCAGGGAAGTTTCAGTCTTTTTCTCCTATTTTTTGCACCTGGTGTTTGTTTGTTTGTGATCTTACGCTTGACAAAGGCCAGTGGGCCGAACATTTGTGCCTGTCTTGTCTTGTTGCATTAAATACACATTCTTATTCTTTTTTCATACTTTTTCTGGTTCCTGATATTCTTTGTCAGAAAGTCATCATCCACTCTTCACATTCCAGATGAAGATTTCGGTCAATAGCATCAACTTCACAAACTTTGACATTATCAGGACCGAAACCTTCATCACCATTATTGGCATCATGGAGACTTTCTTCCAATACTTCTTCAATAGTAAACATTTGTCTTTGCTCAGCCTTTGCATCAAATGGTCAAAATCAAAGAAGTGAAGTTCACAAAAATGTCATTAAGTTTTTCAGTCAACAGTGCTCACGAAAATTTTCTTTAGTTTTTTAATGAGCACTGAAAATTGTCTAATTGTTTAGATGTCTGGGAATGATCATCTCACCAGACGGTAGATGCACATCAGAAATAGCCAGCAGAATCGGCCAAGCCAAAACAGCATTCAAGAAGTTGAAAATGTTTCTTATCAACAAACGCATATCAATAAACATCAGGAAGAGAGTTCTTGAATGTTATATAGAACCAATAATGTTATACAGTTGTGTGGCGTGGACAGTCAACATGCAAAGCCAGAACAAGATTGAGGCAGCCGAAATGTGGTTTCTAAGAAGAATGTTGAGAGTTCCATGGACAGCAAAGAAAACAAACGAGACAGTCTTGAAGGATGCAGACATAAGGTCATTAATGAAGAAGATAAGGAAAAGACAAGCAACATTTATAGGACATATTATGAGGAAAGGGGAATTAGAACACCTGGTCACAAAAGAAAGCTGGAGTGAAAGAGAACACCAGGTAGACACAGGGAGAGAATATTGGACAGACTTGCAGGATGGCTGAAGACAGAGAGGGTGGAAGATGTACTTGCAGCCACAGGGGATAGATTCATGTGGAGGGCCATGGTAGCCAACGCCATGTGGCAGGGCACATGATGGTGATGATGACTAATAATTGTGCACACCTTACTCAGAAAACAAAGAGTTGTCAGGGGAGTGAAATCATGTAACTTAGTGTCAACATATCTGCAGGGCAGAATGAAACACTGTTACTGATAGTGATAAATCTAACGGACAATGCTCATCAGCAGTTTAACACATTCTTTGAAAAAAGTCAAAATCAGAATAAAAAACCTGACACATTGGCAATCATGAAGTCATGTTATACATTGTGTGTCAGTGGCACAGCAACAGCTGTCCACCAACTGCAAAAACTTAACCCTTTGAACTTCCTGCAGGATGCTGGTGGATAGGGTGAGGGAGTCAGAGGGTTAAGTTTTTGCTTTGCTAGCATGGTTGATGATGCAGGATGCTGGTAGACAGGTGGAGGAGTCAAAGAGTAAATTAAAAGAGTCAGAACTATCTGAAGCCCAGATATTCACATGAAGACCATACATGCAGGAGTCAAGGGGTTAAAAAAAACAGAGCTATCTAAAGCCCAGACTTTCACATGAAGACCATACATGCAGGAGTCAAGGGGTTAAAAAAACACAGGGCTATCTAAAGCCCAGACTTTCACATGAAGACCATACATGCAGGAGTCAAGGGGTTAAAAAAAACAGGGCTATCTAAAGCCCAGACTTTCACATGAAGACCATACATGCAGGAGTCAAGGGGTTAAAAAAAAACAGGGCTATCTAAAGCCCAGACTTTCACATGAAGACCATACATGCAGGAGTCAAGGGGTTAAAAAAAACAGGGCTATCTAAAGTCCAGACTTTCACATGAAGACCATACATGCAGGAGTCAAGGGGTTAAAAAAAACAGGGCTATCTAAAGCCCAGACTTTCACATGAAGACCATACATGCAGGAGTCAAGGGGTTAAAAAAAACAGGGCTATCTAAAGCCCAGACTTTCACATGAAGACCATACATGCAGGAGTCAAGGGGTTAAAAAAAAACAGGGCTATCTAAAGCCCAGACTTTCACATGAAGACCATACATGCAGGAGTCAAGGGGTTAAAAAAAACAGGGCTATCTAAAGCCCAGACTTTCACATGAAGACCATACATGCAGGAGTCAAGGGGTTAAAAAAAACAGGGCTATCTAAAGTCCAGACTTTCACATGAAGACCATACATGCAGGAGTCAAGGGGTTAAAAAAAAAACAGGGCTATCTAAAGCCCAGACTTTCACATGAAGACCATACATGCAGGAGTCAAGGGGTTAAAAAAAAAACAGGGCTATCTAAAGCCAGACTTTCACATGAAGACCATACATGCAGGAGTCAAGGGGTTAAAAAAAACAGGGCTATCTAAAGTCCAGACTTTCACATGAAGACCATACATGCAGGAACGAAGGGTTGAAAAGGTAGTCAGAGCTCTCAGAAGCCCAGATGTTGGGGGGGGGGGGGGGGGGGGGGGGGGGGGGTCGCAGTGAGACGAGTTTATACAGAATAGCTAGTTGTGTTATGATTCAGATCTTAACTCTTCGATGACGGGCTACTTCGATGAAGTAACAGCTGAGCTCTCACTGAGATCGTAGTAACAGACGGTCTAGGGTAGATAACGCCTCTACTTTTGTTATGCTGATGATTTAGTAGTTGGCAGTTGCTTCCCTTGTGGTGGGAACTTCTGTTGAACGCTTCAGCTACGTTTTCCGGTTTATTTGTCTAAAATCGATGGATAAGTTCACTTGCACCCGGTTCTCAGTGGTTGCACTGTGGCAACCCTAGGCCAGCAGGAGAGCTCAGCTGTGGCAAGTGCAGTCACAATAGAGTTAATGATTGATTTATTTACTTCATATATATGTTCCTTTTTTGAAGGTATGATACATACGCATGTCATTTACATGTAGCCAAGATTATTCCAGTGGTAGGCTGATAAAATACCAGTATGAAATATAGACTAGGTAAAACATTGTCTAGATAGGGCCTCAAGACCTGGCCAGCTCATAGGTTTATGCAGCAGGTTTAAGGCTTGTGCCACGGTCACCATACACATGGCACCTGTGACGTTAGTGCATATGGAATTCGTTCCGAGTGCGGAGACGTCATCTTGAGAAACTGAAACTGAAACTGACATGCAGGCCATACATATGGGAGTCAAAGGGTTAAAAGAGTCAGAACTCTCTGAAGTCCAGACTTTCTAACATGAAGACCATACATGCGGGAGTGAAAGGGTTAGAAACAAAGAGTTAGAGCTCTCTGAAAGCCCAGACATTAACATGAAGACCATACATGCGGGAGTGAAAGGGTTAGAACAAAGATTAGAGCTCTCTGAAAGCCCAGACATTGACATGAAGACCTTACATGCAGGAGTCAAAGGGTTAAAAGATTTAGGGCTATCTAAAGCCCAGACATTGACATGAAGACCTTACATGCAGGAGTCAAAGGGTTAAAAGATTTAGGGTTATCTAAAGCCCAGAATTTCACATGAAGATCTTACATGCAGGAGTCAAAGGGTTAAAAGATTTAGGGTTATCTAAAGCCCAGACATTGACATGAAGATCTTACATGCAGGAGTCAAAGGGTTGAAAGATTTAGGGTTATCTAAAGCCCAGACTTTCACATGAAGACCTTACATGCAGGAGTCAAAGGGTTAAAAGATTTAGGGCTATCTAAAGCCCAGACATTGACATGAAGACCTTACATGCAGGAGTCAAAGGGTTAAAAGATTTAGGGTTATCTAAAGCCCAGAATTTCACATGAAGATCTTACATGCAGGAGTCAAAGGGTTGAAAGATTTAGGATTATCTAAAGCCCAGAATTTCACATGAAGATCTTACATGCAGGAGTCAAAGGGTTAAAATATTTAGGGTTATCTAAAGCCCAGACTTTCACGTGAAGACCTTACATGCACGAGTCAAAGGGTTAAAAAAATCAGAGCTCTCAGGAGCCCAGACTTTCACATGAAGACCATACATGCAAGAATCAAAGGGTTAAAAAGAAAAACAGTCAGAGCTCTCTGAAGCCCAGACGTTGACATGAAGTCCGACGTATGCCCATAGCTCCTGGTCAGCATATAGAGATGCTGTACGCCAAGTGGGAGAGATGGGAGAGCGACAAGGAGCGCCTGGAGGCTCAGCTGCAGGAGACTCAGGGTCGCAATGAGGAGGACACACGACTCAAACTGGACGCTCTGCAGAAAGATCTGGACTGCAAGCTGGTGGAGGCTGTTCACAGGGCGCGGTGTGAAGGTAGGCATGGTGATCAGTGGTTTTGTTCTTGTTTTTGTTTTTGTTTGTTTTAAAATCTACTTTTGGTTGTTTGTTTTTTACAGTATGTTTGTTTTGTTTTGTTTTGTTTTGAATTAATCTGCTTTTGTTTTGTTTGTTTTTAAATCTGCCTTTGTTTTGTTTGTTCTTTTTTACAATATCTTTGTTTTGCCTGTCTTTAAATTTACCTTTGTTTTGTTTGTTGTTGTTTTTACAATATGTTTTGCCTGTCTTTAAATTTACCTTTGTTTTGTTTGTTGTTGTTTTTACAATATGTTTTGCCCTGTCTTTAAATTTACCTTTGTTTTGTTTGTTGTTGTTTTTACAATATGTTTTGCCCTGTCTTTAAATTTACCTTTGTTTTGTTTGTTGTTGTTTTTACAATATGTTTTGCCCTGTCTTTAAATTTACCTTTGTTTTGTTTGTTGTTGTTTTTACAATATGTTTTTCCTGTCTTTAAATTTAAATTTACCTTTGTTTTGTTTGTTGTTGTTTTTACAATATGTTTGCCTGGGTTTTGTTTTGTTTTTGTTGTTTTTACAATATGTTTTTGCCTGTCTTTTAAATTTACCTTTGTTTGTTGTTTGTTTTAAATATGTTTTACCCTACCTTTGTTTTTTTTGTTGTGTTTTACAATTGTTTTGTTTGTTTTGAAATCTTTGTTTTTATTTGTTTGTTTTATTACCTTTGTTTTGTTTTTTTCTTTTTACCTTTGTTTTGTTTTTTTTACAAGCTTGTTTTGTTTGTTTTTCAAATCTAGTTTGTTTTGTTTTATACTTTCCTTAATCTGTTTTTGTTTATTACTTGTTTTTTAAGATATAATCTCTTGTTGTTTTTTGTTTTTAAGTTTACCTTTGTTTGTTTGTTTTGAAATCTACCTTTGTTTTTGTTTAATCTGTTTGTTTCTGAAATTATCTTTGTTTTGTTTTAAGTTTACCTTTGTTTTGTTTTACCGTACCTTGTTTTGATTGTTTGTTTCGAAATGTACCTTTGTTTTGTCATAGGGTTAAGATTGAGCTTTGCTACCATGGTAATAATGCAGGATGCTGTGAGGGATGTGGAATCGAAGCTAGACATGTTAAAGAACATACTAACAGAGCAGATGTCCTTGGCAAAACTGCACAGAGAAAAAAGGCAATTTTAATAAATGAAAGAAATATACATTTTCATAAAAAAAAAGGGAAAAAAATGGTTTTGTTATACTCTAGCACTTACCTCCCCTTCCTCCTCTCCACCCTCTGTGCCACCTGTGGAGAGTGGTCTGTATTTCATGAAGAGTAATTCTTTCGTGTCATGACCCAAACACAATCCAACAAAAGAAAAAAACAATCCCCAATAATTGATAGATTTCCTAAACTGCCCTGCCGTCTGGCTCGAATGCATAGAACAAAAAGATATCTAGATTATAACGAGAGGCAGACCAAGGAAGATGCACATTGATAGCATGGAAGAGACCAGGACATCACACAGCATTTGTCCTCTTCAGGCCGTCCTGTTCACTGCTGACCGGCAGCTTTTCTCCTCCCTATAGCCGTGATGGTACAGGCAGTCAGGTAAACAAGAAGAAGCAGAA
The DNA here is from genome assembly GCA_030674185.1 of Monoplex corrugatus. Classification (NCBI taxonomy): domain Eukaryota; kingdom Metazoa; phylum Mollusca; class Gastropoda; order Littorinimorpha; family Ranellidae; genus Monoplex; species Monoplex corrugatus. Next base: position 5,800,063 of record JAPXFY010000032.1, on the reverse strand, counting down.
CCATGACAGTTTGAGTTGAATCAGTTGTTCACTTTGTCTCTGTGTTGTTGTACAGGGGAGGTGAAACTGAACCAAGCCGTTGAAGAGGTGCAAACCAAAATGGAGGCAAACCTGCAGGCAGCTGTTGAAGAAGAGAAAGTGAAGATTACCGAACTGGAAGCCAGTTTGACACAACTGAGAGAGGTAGGTTTAATACAGGCTTAGAACAGTTTTTTTGTCTCCTGTGCCGCGACAGGCCTCTGCTTTTTTCATGAATCCTAGATTCGAGATTTAATATCTCGAGTCGATCCCAGCATGCAACATTAAAAATTGCTATGTCCGCTGCCAGATGTTAATGTTTCCGTAATTTTGATGGTGTTAGCTTAGTGTTTGATAATTCCCTTCTTCCCTTCCCCCCCCCCCCCCCCCCCATTTCAAGATCCAGATGTTAATGTTTCCATCATTTTGATGGTGTTAGCTTAGTGTTTGATAATTCCCTTCTTCCCTCCCCCCCCCCTCCCCATTTCAAGATCCAGGTGTTAATGTTTCCATCATTTTGATGGTGTCAGCTTAGTGTTTGATAATTCCCTTCTTCCCTCCCCCCCCCCTCCCCATTTCAAGATCCAGGTGTTAATGTTTCCATAATTTTGATGGTGTCAGCTTAGTGTTTGATAATTCCCTTCTTCCCTCCCCCCTCCCCTTTCAAGATCTTTCCAAGTGCGTAAGGGTTTGCACTGGCTCAGGGAGTCTGCCAGATGATAGCTGGCAGATTTGGATGGAGCACATATGGAATTGTCCAAGTGCGATGAATACCTCTTGAACAGACTCTGAAGAAACTCTCACCAGAGATGTGTATTGTGTGTGTGTGTTGAAACAGTTATAGCCCTGATATGGCTGTACGCAGTCGGCTGGGCTTTGAACAACAATAACAATACCATGAAATCCCCTCATGCAAAATAACAGCAAACGGCATAACCTTGAGACAGGTTGATAAGTTCAAATATCTGGGAACGATCATTTCACCAGACGGCAGATGCACATCAGAAATAGCCAGCAGAATGGGCCAAGCGAAAACAACATTCAAGAAGATGAAAAGCATTCTTACCAACAAATGCCTATCAATTAACATCAGGAAGACAGTTCTTGAATGTTACATAGAACCGATGTTATACGATTGTGAGGCGTGGACGGTCAACAAACAAAGCCAGAACATGATTGAGGCAGCCGAGATGTGGTTTGTAAGAAGAATGTTGAGAGTTCCATGGACAGCAAAGAAAACAAACGACACAGTCTTGATGGAGGCAGACACAAGAAGATCATTGATAGGGAAGATTAGGAAAAGACAGGCAACATTTATAGGCCATTTTATGAGGAAAAGGGAATTGGAGCACCTGGTCACAACAGGAAAGCTGGAGGGAAAGAGAGCACCAGGTAGATCCAGCGAGAAAATATTGGACAGACTTGCAGAGTGGCTGAAGACAGAGAGGGTAGAAGATGTGCTTGTGACAACAAGGGACAGAAATAGATGGAAGGCCATGATCGCCAACGCCATATGGCAAGGCACCTGATGATGATGATGATGATGATGAACAATACCAATGTGTTTCAGTCATTGCTGAAAGTTGAGAGAGAGGACCTGGCCAAAATGGAACAGGTGTCTGTCCTGATCAGCGAGACAGAGAACTACAAATTGAAGGAAAACGAACAGAAAGCACGGTTACTGCAGGTGAGCGGATTTTTCTGCATGTTTTTATATAATTTTTTTTTTAAGAAAGGGAAGACAAATTATTATGTATTTACTGGAGAAGTGGTTTGTGTGTGTGTGTGTGTATCTGTCTGTGTCTGTGTCTATGTGTGTGTGTCTGTGTTTGTATATATGTGTGTGTATCTGTGTGTGTGTTGTGTGTGTGTATGTGTGTGTCTGTGTGTCAGTTTGTGTATGTGTATCTATGTGTGTGTGTATCGATGTGTGTGTGTATCTGTATGTGTGTGTGTGTGTGTGAGGCTATGTGTGTGTGTTTCTGTGTGTGTGTGTGTGTGTGTGTGTGTGTTAGTGTTATCAAGATTTTTCTCAGCTGTCTCTGGTTGGATCTATACCAGATTTTGGTCAAAGGTGTTAACTTTTCAGGAGTCACAAATGCTGAGTGTGGAGGTCGTAGAGCCAAGGTCAGGGTTAACATGGATCACAAAACTGCCTAAAATTAACACCTTCTCAGGAAAGCCCAAGAATAGCAGTTCCTCAGGAACCACAGACAATATTTACGACCCATTTTCACTGTTTTAATAGTCTGGCAGAATCTGATAATGTTTGTCAGAAAGTCATATCCACTCCACACATTCCAGATGAAAATGTTGGTCAATAGTTGATAATGTTTGTCAGAAAGTCATCATCCACTCCACACATTCCAGATGAAAATTTTGTCAATACTCAATGTTTGTCAGAAATCATCATCCACTCCACACATTCCAGATGAAAATTTCTGTCAATAGCTGGCAATGTTTGTCAGAAAATCATCATCCACTCCACACATTCCAGATGAAAATTTCTGTCAATACTGGCAATGTTTGTCAGAAATCATCATCCACTCCACACATTCCAGATGAAAATTTCTGTCAGTAGCTGGCAATGTTTGTCAGAAAGCATCATCCTCCACACATTCCAATGAAAATTTCTGTCAATAGCTGAATGTTTGTCAGAAAGTCATCATCCACTCCACACATTCCAGATGAAAATTTTGGTCATCACTCAACTGGTCAAACTGCATTTGTCAGAAAATCATCATCCATCCACACATTCAGAGAAAATTTCTGTCAATAGTGGCAATGTTTGTCAAAATCTCATCATCACACATTCCATGAAATTCGTCAATGATGTTCAGAAAGAAAATTCATGAAAATTCTGTCAATAGCTGCAATGTTTGTCAGAAACATACCATCACCACATTCCATGAAATTTTGTCAAAGCTGAATGTTTGTCAGAAAGTCATCATCCATTCCACACATCATGAAAATTTTGTTCATTAGCAATCAACTTCACAAACTTTGACATTATCAGGACAAAACTTCATCACAATTATCGGCATTATGAAGACTTTCTTCCAACTTCTTCAATGGTAAACATTTGTCTTTGCTCTGCCTCGCATTGAACGTCAAAATCAGAGAAACGAAGTTGTGAAAAGTGTAAAGTTTTTCAATCAAAAGTGCTCACGAAAATTTTCTTCTTGAGTTTTTCAGTCAGCACTAAAACTTGTCTGATTGTTTAAATATCTGGGAATGGTCATCTCACCAGATGGAGATGCACATCAGAAATAGCCAGCAGAATCGGCCAGGCCAAAACAGCATTCAAGAAGATGAAAAGCGTTCTTACCAACAAATACCTATCAGTAAACATCAGGAAGAGTTATACAGGTATGAGGCATGGACAGTCAACATGCAAAGTCAGAACAAAATTGAGGCAACTGAAATGTGGTTTCTGAGAATAATGTAGAGTTCCATGAACAGCAAAGAAAAACA
>JAPXFY010000032.1:5751571-5791571 GCA_030674185.1 Monoplex corrugatus | reverse complement strand
TTGTTTAACATTATTTTATCCAAGTGAAGAAGTAAAAATATCATTTTGTCAGAATCATGGAGTATCTTATTTTACCGTGCATTTTCTCACTTACATCGGCATGTACTGTCACAGCAAAGAGCAACCAATCTATTGTACTGTTGTAATATGTATAATTGTAGCAAAGAACAGCTAGTCTATTGTACTGTTGTAATATGTATAATTGTAACAAAGAACAGCTAATCTAGTATACTGTTATAATATGTATAATTGTAGCAAAGAACAGCTAGTCTATTGTACTGTTGTAATATGTATAATTGTAACAATGAACAGCTAGTCTATTGTACTGTTGTAATATGTATAATTGTAACAAAGAACAGCTAGTCTATTGTACTGTTATATATGTATAATTGTAGCAAAGAAACAGCTAGTCTATTGTACTGTTGTAATATGTATAATTGTAACAAAGAGCAACGAATCTATTGTACTGTTATAATATGTATAATTGTAACAAAGAACAGCTAATCTATTGTACTGTTATAACATGTATAACTATAATTGTAACAAAGAACAGCTAGTCTATTGTACTCTTGTAATATGTATAATTGTAACAAAGAACAGCTAATCTATTGTACTGTTGTAATATGTATAATTGTAACAAAGAACAGCTAATCTATTGTACTGTTGTAATATGTATAATTGTATCAAAGAAAGCTAGTCTATTGTACTGTTATAATATGTATAATTGTAACAAAGAACAACCAATCTATTGTACTGTTGTAATATGTATAATTGTATCAAAGAACAGCTAGTCTATTGTACTGTTATAATATGTATAATTGTATCAAAGAACAGCTAGTCTATTGTACTGTTGTAATATGTATAATTGTAACAAAGAACAACCAATCTATTGTACTGTTGTAATATGTATAATTGTATCAAAGAACAGCTAGTCTATTGTACTGTTATAATATGTATAATTGTATCAAAGAACAGCTAGTCTATTGTACTGTTATAATATGTATAATTGTAACAAAGAACAGCTAATCTATTGTACTGTTGTAATATGTATAATTGTAACAAAGAACAGCTAGTCTATTGTACTGTTATAATATGTATAATTGTAACAAAGAACAACCAATCTATTGTACTGTTATAATATGTATAATTGTAACAAAGAACAACCAATCTATTGTACTGTTGTAATATGTATAATTGTAGCAAAGAACAGCTAGTCTATTGTACTGTTGTAATATGTATAATTGTAACAAAGAACAGCTAGTCTATTGTACTGTTATAATATGTATAATTGTAGCAAAGAACAGCTAGTCTATTGTACTGTTATAATATGTATAATTGTAGCAAAGAACAGCTAGTCTATTGTACTGTTATAATATGTATAATTGTAGCAAAGAACAGCTAGTCTATTGTACTGTTGTAATATGTATAATTGTAGCAAAGAACAGCTAGTCTATTGTACTGTTATAATATGTATAATTGTAGCAAAGAACAGCTAGTCTATTGTACTGTTGTAATATGTATAATTGTAACAAAGAACAGCTAGTCTATTGTACTGTTGTAATATGTATAATTGTTACAATGAGCAGCTAGTCTATTGTACTGTTGTAATATGTATAATTGTAACAAAGAACAGCTAGTCTATTGTACTGTTGTAATATGTATAATTGTAACAAAGAGCAACGAATCTATTGTACTGTTGTAATATGTATAATTGTAACAAAGAACAGGCAATATATTGTACTGTTATAATATGTATAATTGTAACAATGAACAGCTAGTCTATTGTACTGTTGTAATATGTATAATTGTAACAAAGAACAGGCAATATATTGTACTGTTGTAATATGTATAATTGTAACAAAGAACAGCTAGTCTATTGTACTGTTGTAATATGTATAATTGTAGCAATGAGCAGCTAGTCTATTGTACTGTTGTAATATGTATAATTGTAACAAAGAACAGCTAGTCTATTGTACTGTTATAATATGTATAATTGTAACAAAGAACAGCTAATCTATTGTACTGTTATAATATGTATAATTGTAACAAAGAGCAACCAATCTATTGTACTGTTATAATATGTATAATTGTAGCAAAGAACAGCTAGTCTATTTTACTCTTGTAATATGTATAATTGTAACAAAGAGCAACGAATCTATTGTACTGTTATAATATGTATAATTGTAACAAAGGACAGCTAATCTAGTGTACTGTTATAACATGTATAATTGTAACAAAGAACAGCTAATCTATTGTACTGTTGTAATATGTATAATTGTAACAAAGAACAGCTAATCTATTGTACTGTTGTAATATGTATAATTGTAGCAAAGAACAGCTAGTCTATTGTACTGTTGTAATATGTATAATTGTAACAAAGAACAGCTAATCTAGTATACTGTTATAATATGTATAATTGTAGCAAAGAACAGCTAGTCTATTGTACTGTTGTAATATGTATAATTGTAACAATGAACAGCTAGTCTATTGTACTGTTGTAATATGTATAATTGTAACAAAGAACAGCTAGTCTATTGTACTGTTATAATATGTATAATTGTAGCAAAGAACAGCTAGTCTATTGTACTGTTGTAATATGTATAATTGTAACAAAGAGCAACGAATCTATTGTACTGTTATAATATGTATAATTGTAACAAAGAACAGCTAATCTATTGTACTGTTATAACATGTATAACTATAATTGTAACAAAGAACAGCTAGTCTATTGTACTCTTGTAATATGTATAATTGTAACAAAGAACAGCTAATCTATTGTACTGTTGTAATATGTATAATTGTAACAAAGAACAGCTAATCTATTGTACTGTTGTAATATGTATAATTGTATCAAAGAACAGCTAGTCTATTGTACTGTTATAATATGTATAATTGTAACAAAGAACAACCAATCTATTGTACTGTTGTAATATGTATAATTGTATCAAAGAACAGCTAGTCTATTGTACTGTTATATATGTATAATTGTATCAAAGAACAGCTAGTCATATTGTACTGTTGTAATATGTATAATTGTAACAAAGAACAACCAATCTATTGTACTGTTGTAATATGTATAATTGTATCAAAGAACAGTAGTCTATTGTACTGTTATAATATGTATAATTGTATCAAAGAACAGCTAGTCTATTGTACTGTTATAATATGCATAATTGTAACAAAGAACAGCTAATCTATTGTACTGTTGTAATATGTATAATTGTAACAAAGAACAGCTAGTCTATTGTACTGTTATAATATGTATAATTGTAACAAAGAACAACAATCTATTGTACTGTTATATATGTATAATTGTAACAAAGAACAACCAATTCTATTGTATGTTGTATATATGTATAATTGTAGCAAAGAACAGCTAGTCTATTGTACTGTTGTAATATGTATAATTGTAACAAAGTAACAGCTAGTCTTATGTACTTTTATAATATGTATAATTGTAGCAAAGAACAGCTAGTCTATTGTACTGTTATAATATGTATAATTGTAGCAAAGAACAGCTAGTCTATTGTACTGTTATAATATGTATAATTGTAGCAAAGAACAGCTAGTCTATTGTACTGTTGTAATATGTATAATTGTAGCAAAGAACAGCTAGTCTATTGTACTGTTATAATATGTATAATTGTAGCAAAGAACAGCTAGTCTATTGTACTGTTGTAATATGTATAATTGTAACAAAGAACAGCTAGTCTATTGTACTGTTGTAATATGTATAATTGTTACAATGAGCAGCTAGTCTATTGTACTGTTGTAATATGTATAATTGTAACAAAGAACAGCTAGTCTATTGTACTGTTGTAATATGTATAATTGTAACAAAGAGCAACGAATCTATTGTACTGTTGTAATATGTATAATTGTAACAAAGAACAGGCAATATATTGTACTGTTATAATATGTATAATTGTAACAATGAACAGCTAGTCTATTGTACTGTTGTAATATGTATAATTGTAACAAAGAACAGGCAATATATTGTACTGTTGTAATATGTATAATTGTAACAAAGAACAGCTAGTCTATTGTACTGTTGTAATATGTATAATTGTAGCAATGAGCAGCTAGTCTATTGTACTGTTGTAATATGTATAATTGTAACAAAGAACAGCTAGTCTATTGTACTGTTATAATATGTATAATTGTAACAAAGAACAGCTAATCTATTGTACTGTTATAATATGTATAATTGTAACAAAGAGCAACCAATCTATTGTACTGTTATAATATGTATAATTGTAGCAAAGAACAGCTAGTCTATTTTACTCTTGTAATATGTATAATTGTAACAAAGAGCAACGAATCTATTGTACTGTTATAATATGTATAATTGTAACAAAGGACAGCTAATCTATGTACTGTTATAACATGTATAATTGTAACAAAGAACAGCTAATCTATTGTACTGTTGTAATATGTATAATTGTAACAAAGAACAGCTAATCTATTGTACTGTTGTAATATGTATAATTGTATCAAAGAACAGCTAGTCTATTGTACTGTTATAACATGTATAATTGTAACAAAGAACAGCTAATCTATTGTACTGTTGTAATATGTATAATTGTAACAAAGAACAGCTAGTCTATTGTACTGTTATAATATGTATAATTGTAACAAAGAACAACCAATCTATTGTACTGTTATAATATGTATAATTGTAACAAAGAACAACCAATCTATTGTACTGTTGTAATATGTATAATTGTAACAAAGAACAGCTAGTCTATTGTACTGTTGTAATATGTATAATTGTAACAAAGAACAGCTAGTCTATTGTACTGTTTAATATGTATAATTGTAACAATGAACAGCTAGTCTATTGTACTGTTGTAATATGTATAATTGTAACAAAGAACAGCTAGTCTATTGTACTGTTGTAATATGTATAATTGTTACAATGAGCAGCTAGTCTATTGTACTGTTGTAATATGTATAATTGTAACAAGAACAGCTAGTCTATTGTACTGTTATAATATGTATAATTGTAACAAAGAACAGCTAATCTATTGTACTGTTATAATATGTATAATTGTAACAAAGAGCAACCAATCTATTGTACTGTTATAATATGTATAATTGTAGCAAAGAACAGCTAGTCTATTGTACTGTTGCAATATGTATAATTGTAACAAAGAACAGGCAATCTATTGTACTGTTGTAGAAAAGAACAGGCAATCTATTGTACTGTTGTAATATGTATAATTGTAGAAAAGAACAGGCAATATATTGTACTGTTGTAATATGTATAATTGTAACAAAGAACAGGCAATCTATTGTACTGTTGTAATATGTATAATTGTAACAAAGAACAGCAATCTGTTGTACTATGTGTATATATATATATATATATATATATATATATATTATATTATATAAATATATATATATAATATGGTTGAAACAAAGAACAGCCACCAGTCTATTGCAGTGTTGTACATGTAATATGTATGTTTGTAGCCAAAGGAACAGCCAATATAGTGTACTATTTTGATATGTGTGGTTGCAGCAAGGAGAGGATGGTGTTGACAAAGTACCGCAGTGAACTGGACGACAGGAGCAGTCAGCTTTTGGAGCTGGAGAGTCGTTTGAAGGACGAGAAGGAAGAACAGAGAAAACAGCTGGATCTCTTGGACCAGGAGGTGAGAACCAGTGTACATTATCAAATGGTGGTAACCCTGATATGGCTCTACACAGTCGGCTGGGCTTTAAACAGTAAGAATAGGAATAGGAGGGATAACATGCAAGCAAGTGCAAGTTTGAAAAAAAAAAAAAAGCTGGCTTTTAGGTAATGACTTCTGCTGTCGGAAAATTAAGTATCATTATTATCATTATCTTTGTCATTATCATTTAAATAACATGCAAGCAACTCATCATCATCATCATCAAGTGCCTTGCGGCATGGCGTTGGCGACCATGGTCCTCCATATGTATCTATCCCTTGTTGCCGGTGCGGGAGTCTAAGGGTTAAGGAGGCTGCCAGATAGTTGCTTCCAGATTTGAGCTGAGCTCTCCAAGTGTGATGAATACCACTTGACACGGCTGCATTTTCCCAGCCATTCTGCCACCCTTTAGTTGCGAGCCGGCGTCGCCTGCGTGTGCTATTTTTAGCCAGGCAGGGTCGACCAAAGTCTGTCACTGTAACGTGTCTTTGTGCTCCCGCACTAATGATAAAAGGACGGGTGAAAAGGGTGTGGGGAGTGGAAGGGAAGGGGTGCGCTATTAATAGCCGGCAGAAAGTGGCCAACTAAAGTATCTCGGATTTGTGCGCCGTGTTGAGTGAATTCCTATTGTTTGTGCATGCAGGGTCGGATCACATCAGAACTGGTGGGCATTGGTGCACAGTGCCGAGGTGAACGTCATGACCACATCATCACAAGGCAGCGGGAGGCTCTGGCGGAGCTGAGGTCAAGGGTCAAGATTCTGGAACAGTCCAAAGCTCCATGTGAGTTTGGTTGTGTTTGTTGTTGTAATGTAATGTGTCTGTCTGTCTGTGTCATTTTTCTTTGAGGTTGTACATTGACACTACCAGTGATGGGGGTGGTGGACTGTTGGACTGGTGACAGGGGGTTGAAGGTTCAATCCTTTTCAGTTCATGTTATAATCATAGTGGTGTTTTTCAGTCCCAACCTGCTCCTACTCTTTTCTGTAGAGCAGTTTTGACTTTGTACATATCTCAAAAAAACTGCCCTGTCCCTCCTGCGAGGATGCCAGGGATTCTTTCAGTATAAATAGTATCCCCACCTTCTGGAAATTCTGTGCTAGATCTTTCCTCTTGTCTGTCACTCCTTTTGTTTCTGCCTTGTTCCTTTGCTTTCTGTCATTTCCTCCTATCAGTTTATGCCTTGCTGGTCCATTCATCTGTATGTGTTTGATAAATAGTATCCCCACCTTCTGGAAATTCTGTGCTAGGTATTTCCTCTTGTCTGTCACTGCTGGTCCATTCATCTGTATGTGTTTGATAAATAGTATCCCCACCTTCTGGAAATTCTGTGCTAGGTATTTCCTCTTGTCTGTCACTGCTGGTCCATTCATCTGTATGTGTTTGATAAAGTCTAAGGTACTTTCTCGTGGGATTGATAGTTGGGGTACATGTATCCCCACAGGGGTATATGAATAAATGGGCTGTGAACAGATTGGTAAAGTGTTGGTGTCGTCGTGATTGTTACAGTGCCCTCCCCTGACCAAGCCCTGCAACAAGTGGTGATGTTGAAACGCGAGCTGGCGGAGATTCGTGCCACACAAGCTTTGGCTGAGGATAAGGTGTGTGTGTGTGTTTGTGTGTTGTGTTGTGTTTGTGTGTGTGTGTGTGTGTTTTTTTGTGTGTGTGTGTGTGTGTGTGTGTTTGTGATTGAGTGAGAGTGTGTCTCTGTGTGTGTGTTTTTGTGTGTGTGTTTTGTGTGTGTGTTTTGTGTGTGTGTTTTTGTGTGTGTGTGTGTGTGTGTGCTGCATGTGTGTTTGTGTGTGTGTGTGTGCGTGTGTGTGACAGTGTGTTTGTACATGAGTGAGTGTGTGTATGTGTGTGTGTATGTATATGAGTGTGTGCGTGCACACATGTATGTGTGTCTGTCTGTGTGTGTTTGTGCATGAGTGAGTGTGTTTGTGTGTGTGTGTGTGTGCATGAGTGAGTGTGTGTGTGTGTGTAGTGTGTGTGTGTATGTTTGTTAGTGAGTGAGAGTGTGTGTGTACATCAGGGCTTAAAATGATCCGCGTCTGGGCGGAATTCCATGATTTCGGTTTTTGTCAAAAAAAAAAACCCAACAACAACAAAAAACGAAAGGAACAAGGCGTCCGTGATCGGCTTGCAAGCGTTCATAGCAACAGCGCGCAAGTTATGGCCCCTGATTTTTCTTGGAAGAAGTTTCCGGTCGGACTTTTTATGCACTAAATATCTCTTGAAATTATGTCCAGAAAGCGTGAAATGGCATAGATTTACTCTTCGTTTTTTAAAAATTTTCCCGGGGGAGCATGCCCCCGGACCCCCCTAGTTTCAGTGTTTTTTTCCTCCTGCTGTTTTAAGCCCTGATATGTGTGTGAATGTGTGTGTTTATTATCATCATCATCATCATTATTGTTGTTGTTGTTGTTATTATTACTGATTGTTATTATCATTAAAATCGTCAGTCTTATTATTGTTTTTCATCTTCTTCTTCTTATTATTATTATTATTATTATTGTTATTATGATTATTGTTATCATTACTGTTATTATTATTGTCATTATTGTTATCACTATTACAAGGTCTTGGCGAGTGTGACGGGCGCAGACAAGCAGCTAGCCCGTTGCATCGTGGGAAGTATCAACACAGAGGCGGACATGGAGCGTAGCGCTCACCGTGAAACCATGGATACGCTAGAGAAGAGTGAGAACACGGTGAGTTGGCTGGTGATTCAGGCCCTGATGGGGTGATTCATTGGTTTGGTTTGGTTTTTCTTTTTTTCTGTTTGTTTGTTGTTGTTTGTCTTTTCTCTCTGTCTGTTTGTCTGTCTGTTTCTGCTTGTTTGTGTTTTGTTGTTTTTGTTGTTTTTTTCCCTCTCTTTTTGTCTGTCTTTGTATGTATGTGTGTGTGTGTTGAGCATTCTCTTTTTTCCCCTCTTGTGTGTGTTGTGTGTGTGTGTGTGTGTATTTGTGTGTGTGTGTGTATGTGTGTTCTGTGTGTGTGTTGTGTGTGTTCTGTGTGTTGTTTTTCTGTGTGTTTTTGTGTGTGTGTGTGTGTGTGTGTGTGTGTGTGTGTGAGTGTGTGTGTGTGTGTGTGTGTGTGTGTGTGTGTTGTGTGTGTGTGTGTGTGTGTGTGTGTGTGTGTTGTGTTGTTTGGTGTTGTGTTACAGTTAATGACAAGGATGAACAGTTTGTTTACAGTTAATGACAAGGATGAACAGTTTGTTTACAGTTAATGACAAGGATGAACAGTTTGTTTACAGTTAATGACAAGGATGAACAGTTAGCTTACAGTTAATGACAAAGATGAACAGTTTGCTTACAGTTAATGACAAAGATGAACAGTGTGTTTACAGTTAATGACAAACATGAACAGTTTGCTTACAGTTAATGACAAGGATGAACAGTTTGTTTACAGTTAATGACAAGGATGAACAGTTAGCTTACAGTTAATGACAAGGATGAACAGTGTGTTTACAGTTAATGACAAACATGAACAGTTTGCTTACAGTTAATGACAAACATGAACAGTTTGTTTACAGTTAATGACAAGGATGAACAGTTTGTTTACAGTTAATGACAAGGATGAACAGTTTGTTTACAGTTAATGACAAAGATGAATAGTTTGCTTACAGTTAATGACAAAGGTGAACAGTTTGCTTACAATTAATGACAAAGATGAACAGTTTGCTTACAGTTAATGACATTTAATCGTTGATTGTTTAGTTATTTACTTTATAGGTATGTTCCTGTTTTGAAGGTAAGATATACACACACATGCACATGTCATTTACATGTTACCAAGATTATTCGGGTGGTAGGCTGATAAAATACCAGTATAAAATACAGACTAGGTAAAACATAGTCTAGATAGGGCTTCAGGACCTGGCCAGCTGATGGGTTTATGTGTAGGCTTAAGGCTTGTGCCATGATCACCATACACATGGCACCTGTGACGTTAGTGTGTATGGAATTCATTCCGAGCCCGGAGACGTCGTCTTGAGAAACTGAAACTGATGGCAAAGGTGAATGATTTGCTTACAGTTTCTGATGTTACTGCGAGCAATGGGCAGTGCCCTGGATGTGGAGGAGGCGATGGGTCTCCGAGCCATGGCCCACATGCCCAAGGACGAGCGCGAGAAGCTTGTGGAGGAGCGAGAGGCGGCCTGTGCCCTGCTGGCCAACCGTATCCAGGTGCTGAAGGAACGTGTTGCCCGCAAAGATGATCTGCTGCAGGGATACGAGAATGACCTGTCGAAACTCAGGTAGGTTACAGCATAAGTGGAGGAGTTTAGATGGAATCTGCTTGCAACCCAGGCACTGGCCCACAACCATGTTAGGTGGAGGTAGTTGTTGCAGGGTTTGTTAGTACAATGCCTCAATAACTCTGGAAGGTTGTGGAACCCATATAACAGATATGTGTTTACATATACAGATATGGATGATGAGAAGTTTGAGGAGTGTGTTGGAAAATTCAGGTTTCTGTATGGTTGTAACAATGGTGGGGGAGAAAGCGGTGTGTGTGTGTGTGTGTGTGTGTATGTGTGTGTGTGTGTGTGTGTGTGTGTGTGTGTGTGTGTGTGTATGTGTGTGTGTGTGTATGTGTGTGTGTGTGTGTATATGTGTGTGTGTGTGTGTGTGTGTGTGTGTGAGAGATGTTCGTGGGTGAGCTGTTGGATATGGTGAAGAAGCGAAAGGGTTAAGTTTTAGCTTCGATGTCACAGCTGAAAATGTGGGATGCTGGCAGGTAGGATGAAGACGTGGAAGAGTAATCATTGTGTAGGGTGTATTTACATGGATGAGCAAATGGATGCAGACAGAACCTCATAACCTCACTGCCATGAAGGGTTTCTGCACTGACTTACAGCATCTGTCATAGTCACTTATGGGCCTTCCTTCCCATCGATTACATGGTTCAGCATCTATGGACACACCCATCCCCTGTAACGCCATCTTGAGTGAGGAGGGATTCATCACACTCAGACAATTCCAGTGCGCTCCACCCAAATCTTCCAGCTATTATCTGGCAGACTCCTTGGGCCTGTGCAAAACCATGCACTGGCAAGGTCTTGAAATGGGGAGGGATGGAGAGGGACGTATGAAACAGTAAGCTGACACCACCAGAATAATGAAAACATTAAGATGGGCAGCCAACAGGCCAGTGGACCTATGAAACAGTAAGTTGACACCACCAGAATGATGGAAACGTTAAGATAGGCGGTGAACAGGCCAGTGGACCTATGAAACAGTAAGCTGACACCACCAGAATGATGGAAACGTTAAGATGGGCAGCCAACAGGCCAGTGGACCTACAAAACAGTAAGCTGACACTACCAGAATGATGGAAACGTTAAGATGGACAGCCAACAGGCCAGTGGACCTATAAAACAGTAAGCTGACACAACCAGAATGATGGAAACGTTAAGATGGGCGGTGAACAGGCCAGTGGACCTATAAAACAGTAAGTTGACACCACCAGAATGATGGAAACGTTAAGATGGGCGGTGAACAGATGGACCTATAAAACAGTAAGCTGACACCACCAGAATGATGGAAACGTTAAGATGGGCGGTGAACAGGCCAGTGGACCTATAAAACAGTAAGCTGACGCCACCAGAATAATGGAAACGTTAAGATGGGCGGTGAACAGGCAAGTGGACCTATAAAACAGTAAGCTGATTACCACCAGAATGATGGAAACGTTAGGATGGGCGGTGAACAGATGGACCTATAAAACAGTAAGCTGACACCACCAGAATGATGGAAACGTTAAGATGGGCGTGTGAACAGGTCAGTGGACCTATAAAACAGTAAGCTGACACCAGCAGAATGATGGAAACATCAAGATGGACAGCCAACAGGTCAGTGGACCTATAAAACAGTAAGCTGACACAACCAGAATGATGGAAACATTAAGATGTACAGCCAACAGGTCAGTGGACCTATAAAACAGTAAGCTGACACAACCAGAATGATGGAAACGTTAAGATGGGCGGTGAACAGGCCAGTTTTTAATATTGCAGGATGGGACTGTACTTATTTTCTTTCTTTCTGTTTGCATTCATGATATGTGATTCCCATGTATACTCTTTCTTTCTTTCTTTCTTTCTTTCTTTCTTTCTTTCTTTCTTTCTTTCTTCCTTCCTTCCTTTCTATCTATGCTGTGTCTTTCCATTTCTGGAAGCAGCCCTCCACAGAGACCTCCAGCTTTCTGTCTTTTGGTGTCCTTGGCCACATTGCCATTCTACTTTTTCACCCAGCTACCCATGTTGTATCAAACGTTCAACAGTTGGCAGGTTTTTTATGTCTGTACTTATACAATACAAACAGGCTTTTTATGTCTGTACTTATACAATACAAACAGGCTTTTTATGTCTGTACTTATACAATACAAACAGGCTTTTATGTCTGTACTTATACAATACAAACAGGCTTTTATGTCTGTACTCATACATACAAACAGGCTTTTTATGTCTGTACTTATACAATACAAACAGGCTTTTTATGTCTGTACTTATACAATACAAACAGGCTTTTTATGTCTGTTACTTATACAATACAAACAGGCTTTTATGTCTGTACTTATACAATACAAACAGGCTTTTTATGTCTGTACTTATACAATACAAACAGGCTTTTTATGTCTGTACTTATACAATACAAACAGGCTTTTTATGTCTGTACTTATACAATACAAACAGGCTTTTTTATGTCTGTACTTATACAATACAAACAGGCTTTTTATGTCTGTACTTATACAATACAAACAGGCTTTTTATGTCTGTACTTATACAATACAAACAGGCTTTTTATGTCTGTACTTATACAATACAAACAGGCTTTTTATGTCTGTACTATACAATACAAACAGGCTTTTTATGTCTGTACTTATACAATACAAACAGGCTTTTTATGTCTGTACTATACAATACAAACAGGCTTTTTATGTCTGTACTTATACAATACAAACAGGCTTTTTATGTCTGTACTTATACAATACAAACAGGCTTTTTATGTCTGTACTATACAATACAAACAGGCTTTTTATGTCTGTACTCATACAATACAAACAGGCTTTTTATGTCTGTACTCTATACAATACAAACAGGCTTTTTATGTCTGTACTTATACAATACAAACAGGCTTTTTATGTCTGTACTTATACAATACAAACAGGCTTTTTATGTCTGTACTTAACAATACAAACAGGCTTTTTATGTCTGTACTCTATACAATACAAACAGGCTTTTATTTGTCTGTACTTATACAATACAAACAGGCTTTTTATGTCTGTACTTATACAATACAAACAGGCTTTTTATGTCTGTACTTATACAATACAAACAGGCTTTTTATTGTACTATGTTACTTATACAATACAAACAGGCTTTTTATGTCTGTTACTATACAATACAAACAGGCTTTTTATGTCTGTACTTATACAATACAAACAGGCTTTTTATGTCTGTACTTATACAATACAAACAGGCTTTTTATGTCTGTACTTATACAATACAAACAGGCTTTTTATGTCTGTACTTATACAATACAAACAGGCTTTTTATGTCTGTACTATACAATACAAACAGGCTTTTTATGTCTGTACTTATACAATACAAACAGGCTTTTTATGTCTGTACTTATACAATACAAACAGGCTTTTTATGTCTGTACTTATACAATACAAACAGGCTTTTTATGTCTGTACTCATACAATACAAACAGGCTTTTTATGTCTGTACTCATACAATACAAACAGGCTTTTTATGTCTGTACTATACAATACAAACAGGCTTTTTATGTCTACTACTACACAGCTTTATGTACAAAATACAAACAGGCTTTTTATGTCTGTACTTATACAATACAAACAGGCTTTTTATGTCTGTACTTATACAATACAAACAGGCTTTTTATGTCTGTACTTATACAATACAAACAGGCTTTTTATGTCTGTACTTATACAATACAAACAGGCTTTTTATGTCTGTACTTATACAATACAAACAGGCGCTTTTTTCTTTCCTTTTATCGAAACTTTCTTCTTCTTTTCCTCTTTATGTAGTTATCTCTTTCAGCTTTTTTCAGTTTGTGTTTCTCAAGGCTTTTCTTCACACCTTTATGCTTCTCACATTTTTTTTTCACCACTGCTCCATTTGACTACATACACGTTTGTGTCTACCACATTTTCTTCTTACATAACCGTTTCAAACAACAGGCTTTTTTAATAATTTTTTTCTTATACAATCAAGCTTTTGTCTGTACAATACAACAGCTTTATTTTACAATACACGCTTTTTGTCGTATACATACAACAGCTTTACATACAAACAGCTTTAGTCTGTACTAATACAAAGTTTTATCGTCTATAATACAAAAGCATAACATAACAGGCTTTTTGTATTATATACAAACGCTTTATCCACAAACAACAGCTTTACAATCAACAGCTTTAGTTGTATATACAATAAAACAGCTTTTTCGTACTACAACAAACAGCTTTATCTGTACTATACATACAACAGTTTATGTCTGTATTACATACAAACAGCTTTGTCTTATTACAATACAACAGTTTTAAAACAGCTTTGCTGTACTATACAACAAACAGGCTTTTATGTCTGTACTACATACAAACGTTTGTCTACTTAACAAACAAACAGCTTTTTTTCGTAATACAAAAAACAGCTTTTTTTCTGATACAATACAAACGGTTTTGTCTGTATACATACAAACAGCTTTTACAATATACAGCTTTTTTTCTGTACTATATACAAACAGTTTTCTATACATACAAACGGCTTTTTGTCTTCTTTACATACAACAGCTTTAGCGTACTTACAATCAACAGTTTTATGTCTGTACTACAAAAACAGGTTTTTCTGTACTAAAAAACGCTTTTAGCTGTACTATACATACAACAGTTTAGCTGTACATACAATAAAACAGCTTATGCTGTACTAAACAACGCTTTATGTCTTACTTAATACAAACAGCTTTATTCGTACTTACATACAAACAGGCTTTAGTCTGTACTACAATACAACAGGCTTTATGTCTGTACTATACAATACAAACAGGTTTAGTCTGACTTATACAATACAAACAGGCTTTTATGTCTTACTATAATACAAACAGGCTTTATTTGACTATCAATCAAACGCTTTTTCTGTACTACATACAACAGCTTTTTTGTCTACTTACATACAAGGCTTTTATGTCTGTACTTACAATACAAACCTTTTTATTCTGTACATACAATACAAACAGCTTTTTATGTCTGTATTATACATACAAACAGGTTTTATGTCTGTACTACAATAAACAGCTTTTATGTCGTACTATACAATACAAACAGCTTTTTATGTCTTACAAACAAGGCTTTATGTCTGTACTATCAATACAACAGGCTTTTTCTGTACTTTCATACAACAGCTTTATGCGTATACATAAAGTTTAGCGTACTTCAATAAAACAGCTTTTTTGTCTGTACTCATACAATACAAACAGGCTTTTTATGTCTGTACTATACAATACAAACAGGCTTTTTATGTCTGTACTCATACAATACAAACAGGCTTTTTATGTCTGTACTCATACAAATACAAACAGGCTTTTTATGTCTGTACTCATACAATACAAACAGGCTTTTTATGTCTGTACTATACAATACAACAGGCTTTTTATGTCTGTACTTATAAATACAAACAGGCTTTTTATGTCTGTACTCATACAATACAAACAGGCTTTTTATGTCTGTACTTATACAATACAAACAGGCTTTTATGTCTGTACTCATAAATACAAACAGGCTTTTTATGTCTTACTCATACAATACAAACAGGCTTTTTATGTCTGTACTATACAATACAAACAGTTTTTATGTCTGTACTCTTATAATACAAACAACAGCTTTTTATGTCTGTACTTATACAATACAAACAGGCTTTTTATGTCTGTACTTATACAATACAAACAGGCTTTTTATGTCTGTACTTATACAATACAAACAGGCTTTTTATGTCTGTACTTATACAATACAAACAGGCTTTTTATGTCTGTACTTATACAATACAAACAGGCTTTTTATGTCTGTACTTATACAATACAAACAGGCTTTTTATGTCTGTACTTATACAATACAAACAGGCTTTTTATGTCTGTACTTATACAATACAAACAGGCTTTTTATGTCTGTACTTATACAATACAAACAGGCTTTTTATGTCTGTACTTATACAATACAAACAGGCTTTTTATGTCTGTACTTATACAATACAAACAGGCTTTTTATGTCTGTACTTATACAATACAAACAGGCTTTTTATGTCTGTACTTATACAATACAAACAGGCTTTTTATGTCTGTACTTATACAATACAAACAGGCTTTTTATGTCTGTACTTATACAATACAAACAGGCTTTTTATGTCTGTACTCATACAATACAAACAGGCTTTTTATGTCTGTACTTACATAATACAAACAGGCTTTTTATGTCTGTACTTATACAATACAAACAGGCTTTTTATGTCTGTACTTACATAATACAAACAGGCTTTTTATGTCTGTACTTATACAATACAAACAGGCTTTTTATGTCTGTACTTATACAATACAAACAGGCTTTTTATGTCTGTACTTATACAATACAAACAGGCTTTTTATGTCTGTACTTATACAATACAAACAGGCTTTTTATGTCTGTACTCATACAATACAAACAGGCTTTATATATAAGTATTGCTGTTTCTTTTTTGGCCCTGGCAAGGTAGTAGTCATTCTGTTTTCCAAGGTGTACATGCTGAATATTTTTGTGTCTCCCTTCAGTGTAAATAGTACCTACACCTTCTTGAAATTCTCTGTGAGAAATTTCCACTTTTGTTTCACTGTCTTTGTTTTTGCCTTGCTCCTGTGCTTTCTGTCATCTTTTCCTATCATTTTCTGCTTTGCTGGTCCATTCTCTGTATGTGTTCTATAAAGCCTTACATATATTCTCTTAATTGGATACAAGCAGTGAGCGCTTTTTGTGGTCTAAGGAAAAGTGATGTGCAGAAGTGATTTTAGATAATTTAGGCTAATTGTTATGTATGCTTTAAATGTCTTTAGTTGTGTTGAGATTTGTATTCAGGTTTGCTTTTTTTTAACCCCTCTGGTGAAAAATTGGGCAGGATGGTCAGTGCCGGGGCATATTCTTAGGTAGATGTGCGCGAATGCATTTATGTTTGTATTTAATTTTATTTTCCTTTTTTTTGTATTGTGTACATTTTGAAATGAGTATAGCCCTGATATGGCTCTGCGCAGTTGGCTGGGCTTTAAGCAGTAAGAATAAAAATTGTGTGTCTGTAAGCTACCGAGCAATGACATATCCTGTGATCTTTAATGTATGTACTTGATGTGCTGTGTGTATGTACACATGAACAGGGTTCAGGTCTCAGCAGTTTAGTACGTGTCGTTCTGGGAGATTTGGGAAAATCTCTGTCCTTTCACCATTGGTTACTGCCGGGTGGGATCGAACTTAGGTTCTTCTGATTGGAAGTGTGATGTCCTAGCCACTTGGTGATCATGTGCTAGCCGTCTGTTTTATGGGAAAATGAATGGTGTTGAAGGTAGTGTGAAAGGAAGGGGCCATTTATGTGTATGTGTGTGTACATGTCAAAGGAAGGGGCCATTTATGTGTGTGTGTGTACATGTCAAAGGAAGGGGCCATTTATGTGTGTGTGTGTACATGTGAAAGGAAGGGGCCATTTATGTGTGTGTGTACATGTGAAAGGAAGGGGCCATTTATATGTGTGTGTGTACATGTCAAAGGAAGGGGCCATTTATGTGTGTGTGTACATGTGAAAGGAAGGGGCCATTTATGTGTGTGTGTGTACATGTGAAAGGAAAGGGCCATTTATGTGTGTGTGTGTACATGTGAAAGGAAGGGGCCATTTATGTGTGTGTGTGTACATGTGAAAGGAAGGGGCCATTTATGTTGTGTGTGTGTGTGTGTACATGTGAAAGGAAAGGGCCATTTATGTGTGTGTGTGTGTGTGTACATGTGAAAGGAAGGGGCCATTTATGTGTGTGTGTGTGTGTGCATGTGAAAGGAAGGGGCCATTTATGTGTGTGTGTGTGTGCATGTGAAAGGAAGGGGCCATTTATGTGTGTGTGTGTACATGTGAAAGGAAGGGGCCATTTATGTGTGTGTGTGTGTATACATGTGAAAGGAAGGGGCCATTTATGTGTGTGTGTGTGTACATGTGAAAGGAAGGGGCCATTTATGTGTGTGTGTGTGTGTGCATGTGAAAGGAAGGGGGCCATTTATGTGTGTGTGTGTGTGTACATGTGAAAGGAAGGGGCCATTTATGTGTGTTGTGTACATGTGAAAGGAAGGGGCCATTTATGTGTGTGTGTGTGTACATGTGAAAGGAAGAGGCCATTTATGTGTGTGTGTGTGTACATGTGAAAGGAAGAGGCCATTTATGTGTGTGTGTGTGTACATGTGAAAGGAAGAGGCCATTTATGTGTGTGTGTGTGTACATGTGAAAGGAAGGGGTCATTTATGTGTGTGTGTGTGTTACATGTGAAAGGAAGGGGCCATTTATGTGTGTGTGTACATGTGAAAGGAAGGGGTCATTTATGTGTGTGTGTACATGTGAAAGGAAGGGGCCATTTATGTGTGTGTGTGTACATGTGAAAGGAAGGGGTCATTTATGTGTGTGTGTACATGTGAAAGGAAGGGGCCATTTATGTGTGTGTGTGTACATGTGAAAGGAAGGGGCCATTTAGTGTGTGTGTGTGTGTGTGTGTACATGTGAAAGGAAGGGGCCATTTATGTGTGTGTGTGTACATGTGAAAGGAAGGGGTCATTTATGTGTGTGTGTGTACATGTGAAAGGAAGGGGCCATTTATGTGTGTGTGTGTACATGTGAAAGGAAGGGGCCATTTATGTGTGTGTGTGTACATGTGAAAGGAAGGGGTCATTTATGTGTGTGTGTACATGTGAAAGGAAGGGGCCATTTATGTGTGTGTGTGTACATGTGAAAGGAAGGGGCCATTTATGTGTGTGTGTACATGTGAAAGGAAGGGGCCATTTATGTGTGTGTGTGTACATGTGAAAGGAAAGAGCCATTTATGTGTGTGTGTGTGTACATGTCAAAGGAAGGGGCCATTTATGTGTGTGTGTGTACATGTCAAAGGAAGGGGCCATTTATGTGTGTGTGTACATGTGAGAGGAAGGGGCCATTTATGTGACCTCACTCAATCCCCTCTGCAGCCTGTCTCCACTCGGAGGGGAATCACATTGTAATATATAATTGTATATAATATGCTCTCTATAATTTTCCATTGCTTTTATTCTTTCTCCCCATTTATAGCCGTGTGCGTGTGCGTGTGTGTGTGCGTGCGTGCGTGCGTGGTGTGTGTGTGTGTTTTAGCGCTTAGATTTGATTTTATTAAGATTTTCCGCTATATAAAATATTGTATATTATTATTGTACATGTGAAAGAAAGGGGCCATTTATGTGTGTGTGTACATGTGAAAGGAAACCGTTTATGTGTGTGTTACAGACAATCACAACATATCGCTGAGAGGAAAGCTGCTCAAGTGGACAATCTGACGGTCAGTGTGTGTGTATGTGTGTGTGTGTGTGTGTGTGGTGTGTGTTTTTGTGTGTGTGTGTGTGTGTGTGTGTGTGTGTGTGTGTGTGTGTGTGTGTGTGTGTGTGTGTCAATTTTAGCTTCTGTAGGCCAGTTCTTGCCGTACTCAATCATGTTTATAAACATGTATTCAGAGATGTATGGTTATTCAGGTTTGTTTGTTTTTAACCCCTCTGGTGATAAACTGGGCAGAATGGCCAATGCCACAGGCATTTCCTTAGATTATTTGTAGGAATATAATCATATAAATACTTACTAGATTATTTGCAGTAATATAATCATATGAATACTTACTAGATTATTTGCAGTAATATAATCATATGAATACTTACTAGATTATTTGCAGGAATATAATCATATGAATACTTACTTTTCTTCTCCTGATCTATTTTTTTCAGTATCATTGATGTGTTTAAGTGTGTGTGTTTTGTTTGAAATGGTGATTGCTCTGATATGGCAAAACAATGCTGCACGCCTTGTACTCAAAAAAGAAAAAAGCTGACCACATTTCTCCTCTCCTGGCACAACTTCACTGGCTCCCTGTATCAAAGCGCATACAGTACAAACTAGACACCATGTGCTACAAAAGCCTCAATAACGCAGCCCCCGATTACCTGTCAAGCCTACTTGAGATCTATCTTCCCTCACGTACCCTCCGCTCTGCCTCCGATCCTCTGACTTTTCGCTTTCCACGCACTAAGCTCAATAACTACGGTCCACGAGCCTTCTCTGTTTCTGGTCCACTCTCCTGGAACAAACTTCCTCTCTCAGTCTGTCAGCAACCTACTTTTGTCTCCTTCAAGTCCGCTCTCAGAACTGACCTTTTCTCCTCTGCATGAAATCCTGACCTCACTCATCCCCCTCTGTAGCCTGTCTCCGCTCAGAGTGGAATCACATTGTAATATATATTTGTATATAATCATCATCATCATCATCATCATTCTCCTGCCCGTGATGGGCGTAGAGGAGAGATGAGAGACACTCTTGAAGCCAGCCGTCGCCAACCGGTCCTGTCCTCCGCCTGTCGCACCAGCGTGGGGCCATCCAACCTGGTCCATTCTTTGATGTTGTCCATCCAGCATTTGGCTTGTCGTCCCCTTCGTCTGCCGCCTCCCAGTGTACCCTGGAGAACCGTTTTGGGCAGTGAGTTGTGGCGTGTGACATGCCCGAACCACGACAGCTTCCTGTTCTTGACTGTTGCCAGGAGGGGTTCTTGTGGGCCTGCGAGTGTTGTTATTTGGCTCCACACAAAGTCGTTTGTCTTCCGATCTTGCCAAGAGATCCCGAGCAAGCGCCTGAAGCATTTAGTTTCAAACGTCTGGATTCTCTTGGTGGTCTCTGCTGTCATGGTCCAGCTCTCGCATCCATACAGCAGGAGGGGGAGCACCAGGGACTTGTACAGCTTCATCTTCGATGGAAAGCCGATCTCTCTGCTCTTCCAGATCTTGTTTAGCTTTACCATTGCTGCTGTTGCGATCGCTAGTCTGGTCTTGATTTCTGTTGTAGAGCGACCGTCTTTGGTGAGAGTGGCGCCAAGGTATTTGAAAGCGTCCACTTCTTCAAGCTGTTGCCCGTTCATGTAGATTTCAGCATGGGTGTTGGTTGTGCTGTTGACCAGGACTTTGCTTTTTTCTGTGCTCACTTCCATTCCGTGTGCACCTGCACTTTCTTCCAGTCTCATGGTCAGGTCTTGTAGTTCTTCGTTGCTGCCTCCCATCAGGTCGATGTCATCTGCGAACCTCAGGTT
This sequence comes from Monoplex corrugatus, assembly GCA_030674185.1. Taxonomy (NCBI): domain Eukaryota; kingdom Metazoa; phylum Mollusca; class Gastropoda; order Littorinimorpha; family Ranellidae; genus Monoplex; species Monoplex corrugatus. The sequence continues at coordinate 5,770,505 of JAPXFY010000032.1, read as the reverse complement.
GTTGATGGTTCTTCCTCCGATGGAGACAGTGGAGTGGAAGTCATGGAGGGCTTCACGCATGATGTTCTCCAGGAAGAGATTGAACAGCACGGGAGAGAGTAGGCAGCCTTGACGGACTCCAACTGTGGTCTTGAAGTAGTCCCCTATCTGGTTGTTGAGGAGAACTGCGCTGCTGGCAGTGTTATACAGCGCCTGGATGGTTTGGACGAGACCTTCCTCTATGCCAAACTTTCTTAGCACCTGCCACAAACCCTTATGCCACACCCTGTCGAATGCTTTTTTAAAGTCTATGAAGTTGTGGAACAGGTCTCTCTGATGCTGCAGATGTTTCTCCATCATTATCCGACAGGTGAAGATCTGTTCTACTGTGCTTCTGCCCGCCCTAAATCCAGCTTGTTCTTCCGCAAGGTGTTCTTCCGCTTCTTTCTTCAGTCGATTCAATATGACTCTGAGCATGATCTTGCTGGTGTGGCTAATGAGACTTATTGTTCTGTAGTTCTGGCATTGGCGCATATTTCCCTTTTTGGGCAGGGGGATGATGAGTGATTGAGTCCATTCTGTGGGCCACTGTTTTGTCTCCCAGATCTTCTGACAAATCGATGTTACACGAGTGACCAAATCATTCCCTCCATGTTTGAGCAGCTCTGCTGGGATATTGTCTGCTCCAGGTGATTTCCCTGCTGGTAGGCTGCGGATGGCTTCTTCCACTTCTTCTCTCATCACTGGTAGCGGTGAGGATTCCCTCAATGGTGTTGAGTCCCCCTGAAACAAACTGTCATCTGGCTGTATTGGGTAGTTGTATAGTTCTTGGCAGTACTGCGTCCATCTGTTCAGAACAGCGGAGCTTTCTGTCAGCAGCTCGCCTGAGGTATCCTCGATGACTGACGATCTGTTTTGCTGCGTCTTGGTAAGGTTTTTCAGTGTGGTGAAGGCATGTTTGCTGTTTCCTTTTTTCATGCCTTTCTCGATGTTCTCACACTGGTTGTTGATCCATTGTTCTTTGGCTTCAATCATTTTCTTCTTTACAAGGTTGTTGGTTTTACGATACTGTGCGGCTTCTTCAGGGCTGGAGTTTTTCGTCTTCTTCAGTGATCTTCTGTTGTCGCAGAGGTCAAGGATGTCATTTGAGATCCATGCTTGGGTTTTCTTCCTCTGTCGCCCCAGTACCTCCTCAGCTGTTTCGCGGACTGCCTCACCAAAGTTGTTTGTGAGGTCGTTGATGTCGCTGTCCAGGAAGTTGAGTGCCGCGAACCGCCCCCCGAGCTGTGCCTGGAATGCCTCTTCTATCTCTGGATCTTTTAGCTTTTCCAGGTCAAACTTGATGCGTGGCTGCGCAGCTTGGTACTTCTTTTTCAATTTGATCTTCATTGTGAGCAGCACGAGGTCGTGGTCGCTGCCTATATCAGCTCCAGGGTATGTCCTCGTCTTTGCTTTATTAATGCTTGATTTGAAGCGCCGCGGTGTGAGGACAAAGTCGATCTGGTTGTGAGTCTTTCCGTTCGGCGCATGCCAGGTTGTTCTTCTTGACAGTTTGTGGGGGTAGAGGGTGTTGGCAATGGTGAGCCGTTGGGTGCAGGCAAACTCCAGAAGGCGAAGTCCCTGTCATTAGTTTCCCCTGTGCCAAATTGACCCACTGTTCCAGCCCAGTTTTTGTAGGCATCTGGGCCGACTTTGGCGTTGAAGTCCCCCTGAACTATGATGATGTCTTTCCTGGGGGCTTTTCCGATGGTGTATATAATATGCTCTCTATAATTTTCCATTGCTTTTATTCTTTTTCCCCATTTATAGCCATGTGTGAGTGTGTGTGTGCGTATGTGTATGTTCAGCGCTTAGATTTGATTTCTATCAAGATTTTGCGCTATATAAATATTGTAATTATTATTATTATTAATATGGCTCTGAGTAGTCGACTGGACTGTAAACACTGACGATAACGATGTACCAATTGTGTGATGCTGGGTTGTGTTTGCAGCAAGATGTTCGCAGTCGAACGGAGGAGTCCCAGTACCTGCGAGAGACGCTCAGCCGCACACGAGACAAGCTGAATCAGGAGAAACGGCTCAACACGGCCATCAAACAGAAAAAGGTCAGTCTTGTTTTCTGCTTTCAGGGTTTTTGTTTTTCCTTTCCGTCCTTACTTCTCTGCCACTGTAATGGTTACTGAATCTGGGACAGTTGTTCACAATGTTGTGATGACGATGATGATGGCGATGATGATGATGATGATGATGGTGGTGGTGGGTGGATGGTGATGATGATGATGATGATGATGAACGACGACAATGACGACAACAACGACTTGATGATGATGGATGGATGGATGGATGATGATGGATGATGATTATGATGATGACACAACAGTGAGGATGATGATGATGTGGTGATGGGGATGATGATTGTGGGGATGATGATGACGACGATGGGGGATGATAATCGTGATGCTGTGGAGTTCCATTCTAGATTAAGACTGCACGACAGGGCTGTACTCTATGCTTACTTTCATAATATGTCCTTGGGTCAACCTGGCTTGAGAGATGCTGACCACCTGCAGTGTTAGCCAGAACATGAAAGCAACATCCTGAATGATGCATCTTTGAAATGGATGGGACTCGACCGTGTGGTCCTTGTCTTCCCACTCAGCTCATAGCACGCTCAACTCTTGGTAGGAGCCAACTGGAGCTGAAAAATCTCACAGTTACTTTTACAAAACTGATTAGATTTGAACCCACAACTTTCCAGTTGTTAGTCTGTTATGCTAACCACTGTACCACAGGACTGGTCAGTTTTCATTTCAGGACAGTGTTTTCTGCACTCAGAATGAATTCTATATGCCCGATGCCATTTGAAGGAAAAAGATCCAAAATGATCATTACATAAACCTGCGCGTTAGCTTGGCACGCTTGTATGGTTTTGAGAAAAATTTGTGGCCCACCAAAGAGTTGAACCCATGACAGCTGTGTTTTTGGCATTGAATCTTAACCAACTGAATTAACAGGATCACATATCATCATCATCATCAAAGTGCCTTGCCGCATGGCGTTGGCGATCACGGCCCTCCATATGTATTATCCCTTGTTGCCTCAAGCGCATCTTCCACCCTCTCTGTCCTCAGCCACCCTGCAGTCCATCCAATATTTTCTCCCTGGGTCTACCCCGTGCTCTCTTTCCCTTCAGCTTTCCTGTTGTGATCAGGTGCTCCAGTTCCCCTTTCCTCATAAAATGGCCTATAAATGTTGCCTGTCTTTTCCTGATCTTCCCTATCAATGATCTTGTTGTGTCTGCCTCCATCAAGACTGTGTTGTTTGTTTTCTTTGCTGTCCATGGAACTCTCAACATTCTTCTTAGAAACCACATCTCGGCTGCCTCAGTCTTGTTCTGGCTTTGCTTGTTGACTGTCCACACCTCACAACCGTATAACATTATTGGTTCTATATAACATTCAAGAACTTTCTTCCTGATGTTGATTGATAGACATTTGTTGGTAAGAAGCTTGTCCATCTTCTTGAATGCTGTTTTGACTTGGCCGATTGTGCTGGCTATTTCTGATGTGCATCTCCGTTATTGAAATGATCGTTCAGGATTACATATACATAATGATAAAGATAATTAATTGTTGTAGTGTGTGTGAGGTGAGTGCAAGTGAATGTATGTTTTGGGTATGTTTGGTGAGTAACTAGTTGAGAGAGGAACTCTTGTGAAGAGGAGGGTAGAAAAAGAGTAACAGTATTAAAAAGATTTCATCTACCACTGCTTGCGTTTTGTTGTGGAGCGAATGATTGTTATTCGCCTTATATTCTTTAGAACATAAACTGGTGCTGTTACCCTGGAGACACAAGCAGTTGCAGGGATTCTGCCAGATAATTGCTGGCAGGTTTAGGTGGAGCACGTATGGAATTGTTCAAGCGCGATGAATCACTTTGAATAAACTCCAAACTGATTGTGTCCCTTCGTCTGTTCAGACCTTCCACCTGGAGAACGAGCGAGCACACCTCAGGCCACAGTCTGCCGGTCAATCCAGAACTCAGGAACAACAGGTGAGTGGCCAGTTTTTAAATCGAAAGAACAGGTGAGTGGCCAGTTTTTACATCTTTACTCAGGAACAACAGGTGAGTGGCCAGTTTTTACATCTTTACTCAGGAACAACAGGTGAGTGGCCAGTTTTTTCTTCTTTACTCAGGAACAACAGGTGAGTGGCCAGTTTTTACATCTTTACTCAGGAACAACAGGTGAGTGGCCAGTTTTTTCTTCTTTACTCAGGAACAACAGGTGAGTGGCCAGTTTTTTATCTTTACTCAGGAACAACAGGTGAGTGGCCAGTTTTTACATCTTTACTCAGGAACAACAGGTGAAGGGCCAGTTTTTACATCTTTACTCAGGAACAACAGGTGAGTGGCCAGTTTTTTTCTTTACTCAGGAACAACAGGTGAGTGGCCAGTTTTTACATCTTTACTCAGGAACAACAGGTGAGTGGCCAGTTTTGAATTCATTTATACAGGAACAACAGGATTGATGGCCTGTTTAACATTTTTACTCAACAACAACGTGAGTGGATTACATGTTACTAGGAACAGTGGGGCATTTTTTCTTTACTCAAAAATGTGTGAGTTGGCAGTTTGTGTTGACGGGTTTGTCTGTTCTATCACATTTCCCCATCTTCTCAACTGAGGGATTACTGTTACTAGCATGGGGATTTTTCTTTAAATTTGTGTGATGTTGTGTGTGTGTGTGTGTGTGTGTGTGTGTGTGTGTGTGTGTGTGTGTGTGTGTGTCTGTTCTGTAACATTTCTTCATCTGGTTCTGCATGTGATGGGATTACTGTTACTAGCATGGGGATTTTTTGTTTGTTTGTTGTTTGTTTGTTTGTGTTTCTGTTGTACACATCTGTTTGTTCGGCTGTGTGACTGAGGAATTACTGTTACTAGTGTTGTTATTTTCTTTTTGTTTCATTTTTGTTTGTGTTGCTGTTGTACACATCTGTCATTTCTCTTCTTGAAGTGGGACTCTTTTTTAATGACAGTGATGTTGACAATGCTGAATTATATGACATTTTAATGGTGGTAACATGATGATGATGAGAACAAGAATGATGTTTTTTGGTCAGTAATGATGATAATGATAATGGATTTTGATGGTGGCAACGTCAGTAGTAACGATCATGACAGTGACAGGAATGATGATGGCGGTAAAGATGATGATGATGATGACAAAGATGATGTTGGTAACGATTAATTATGATTGTGTGGTGTGCAGGCGTCATCATCAGCACGTAAGAAGACCCAGAAGGAACTGATGAAACGCAAAAACTACGAGATCCGCACGCTGAAGGGAGAGCTGTGTGGCAAAGAGCAGGCTTTGTATGACAGAGAGAAACGACTCATGTCCCTGGAGACCAGTCTGGTAAGTCTTCACTTCTCTGGCAAATGTGCTTCAAGGTTAAAAGGTCAAGGTTGTCCTGTAACCCTGGGGTCATAGGGCAGTGAGGTTTCATGGAAGCATTCATCTCATGTTGTTCCTTGAAAGTACTCATTCATGTTATGGTTTCATGAAAGTAGTTATTTAATGTTATAGTTTCATGAAAGTATGATTTTCGTGATAGTTTTCATGAAATATCCATTTGTGGTATAGTTTCATGGGAGCATTCATTCCATGTTATATTTTATCAAAATACTGATTTCATGTTATGATTTTATGATGGTATCTATTTCGAGTTATAGTTTCATGGTAGTTTTCATTTCATGTAACAGTTTTCATTAAAGTATTCATTTCATGTTATAGCTTCATGAAAGTATTTCGTGTTATATTTTCATAGTATTCATGTCAAGTTACAGTTTCATGGAAATATTCATGACGAGATAATTTCATAGGAGCTTTTAAGTCAATTTATGTTTTCTTATCAGTATTCATAACAAGTTACAGTCGCATGAAAGTATTGGTGCTGAGTTCAAGTTTCATGGAGCGTGTTCTTCTGTCTGCAGGGCTTGGAACGGCCAGTGGAGGTTCTGGAATAAGGCATCAAGATCATCCTGTCTGCTCCAATGCAATAACATTCAGAGCTCCATCCCATCTTGTCTCCATCAACACACACACACACACACACACACACACACACACACACACACACACACACACACGTTCACACACACTCACTAACACTAACACACACACTCTCTCTCTCACACACACTTATGAATTATACGTGCAAATGCACTCAGATGCAAACACGCATACATGTGTACACACACATGTACACACTCACAAACACTTGCATACGAATGCACCAAAGCACACACACACACCAACAAACCACACTCACATACACAAACACACACAACACACACAGACCCCACACACACACACACGCACGCACACACGCATGCACGCACACACCACACACACACACACACACACACACACACACACACACACACACACACACACACAAATCTCTCTTTCACTCACACCAATTCCATCAACCACCAAACAAAGAAGGGGAGAAAAAAAAATCCTGTTTTTCTGACTGACGCATTTTGACTGCAACCATAGATTTTGGTGGCTTTTGTCATTTTATTTTGCATGCTTGCTGTTGTCTGAATTTGGTTTGAAATCGATTGATCATTGCTCATGTTAGAGTCTGTTGATTTTTGAAGACGATTTTTATTAGCATGTGATATTTATCCGCTCTGTTGGGATTACAGTACCTGTGGTAATTTTTTTTTATGTCGGGAATATCTGTGGTGATGTTATAATTCATGTTAAGAGTACCTATGGTGATTTTAAAGTATGTTAGGAATACCTGAATTTGGTTTGAAGTTGATCAATCATTGTTCATGTTAGATTCTGTTGATTTTTGAAGATGATTTTTATTAGCATGGAATGTTTATCCGCTCTGTTGGGATTGCAAGAAGAATGTCGAGAGTTCAATGGACAGCATGATGGAGGGCCGTGATCGCCAATGCTATGAGGCAAGGCACTTGATGATGAGGTGGAATACCTGTGATGATTTTTCTTGAAAATTTATGTTTGGAATACCTTTGGTGGTTTTGAAATTTATGTTAGGAATACCTTTGGTAAATTTTATAAATATATGTTAGGAGAACCTGTGGTGAATTTTACATTTAGATTAAGAGTATCTATGGTGATTTTTAAATTTGTATTAAAAGTACGTGTGGTGGTTTTTAAATTTGTATCAGGATATCTGTGATGATTTTTTTTAACCATTATTTATGTAGAAATGTCTTTATCATTATGGATTTTTGTCTGAAATCATTACGATTTCGTTGTCTGTGTATATGCAAAAATGGATGGCTTTCAGAATGCTTTGTCCTGTTTGTGAATAGGTTTTAAAGTGAATCTTGCGTAATGCTGTTTGAACGAAGGGTTCACAAGGTGTGTAAGCTGCTTTATGCTGTTTATGGCGTGATAAACTGATGAATATTTTGTATGCTTTTAAGATATTGACACGATTATGGTTGTGCTGTATTACAGTTTGGGGGAACGGTTTGCAAAAAAGTTTCGATGTTCGTTTGATCCGAGTTATTACCACAAGTCTGTGATATTGTTGGCGTTGAACAGAATCTGTTTCGCGATGTTAATATTTTGATTCTGTTTTGTCATCATGATGTTCTGAATCTGAGGTAGTGTTCTTATTCGGTGTTGTGACGTAATAACGTTTCAAATCTGTATGGAGATGTAATATTATTCCTTATCAAATGGAATGGGAGTGTACGTTCAAGGCTTCAGAGGCAGAACTTTCTCACACATTTCTGCCCTGAGTGGCTGCACTGGTTGGTTGGGTTGATGAAAAATTCACCTCCAATCGGTTGGTTGGTTGGGTTGATGAAAAATTCATCTCCAATCGGTCGGTTGGTTGGGTTGATGAAAAATTCACCTCCAATCGGTTGGTTGGTTGGGTTGATGAAAAATTCACCCCAAGTGGCTGGTTGGTTGGGTTGATAAAAAATTCATCCCAAGTGGCTGGTTGTTTGGGTTGATGAAAAATTCACCCAAGTGGTTGGTTGTTTGGATGGGTTGATTAAAAATTCATCCCAAGTGGCTGGTTGTTTGGGTTGATGACAATTCACCCCAAGTGGCTGGTTGTTTGGATTGATGAAAAATTCACCCCAAGTGACTGTTTGGTTGGGTTGATGAAAAATTCACCCTCAAGTGATTGGCTGAAGACTTCAGAGGGGGTTGAAACATTGACTGCAAGCCTTGTTTTGCCCACGCTGTGCAGACGTTACAATGCTGCACAGTCTACATGCTCATATGTCCAGTGGAAATTCATGCAGGGTGTTTTCATATCTCCGTAAGCCGCACCAGACACTGATATGACTTACAGGATCTTTAACGTGCACGTTTTTGACGTTCTACATGCATATATACACGTGGAGAGGTTTCAGGCACTAGCGTATCTGCTCACGCACACATTGACCAGAGAGATGGGAAAAATCTCCACCCTTTACCCACCAGGTGGGAGTTACCCAGATAGGATTAAACCCAGACCCTCTGGAAGTGTAACATCCTAAGTATTAGGCGATAATGCCTCAGCTTCATTTTCAGTTTCGGTTTCTCAAGATGACGTCTCCGCGCTCGGAATGAATTCCGTATGCACTAACGTCACAGATGCCATGTGATGGGGAGAAGATTCTAATGTTCCTATCATGGCTGTGTTTGAAACAAAATTATTTTCATGTTGTATGTTGTGAATGGCTGGTATTACGGAGAAGGTCTCTTCAGAGTGTTGTGATTTTCTTGTCTGTTAATCCCCCTCCCTCTGCTTTCCCCTTCCACTCCCCCACCCCCCACCCTCCCCCACCCCCTTAACTGCAGCTTCTGGTTTAGATTTGTTTGTGATGGTATATGTAGCGGTCTTCTGCTTACGTTGTACATAGTTTATCATTCCTGAAGGTTTTCATTTTTAATATTTGTTGATTTCTTTGTTTTAGTTGGTGGTGGTGTTTATTTGTTCGTTTTATTTTTTTCCTTGTTATATTTTTTGTCGTATGAAAGATACAGAGGGAAGGCAGGTAGTTTATTCAGACTTTATAGTTTATTCAGACTTCAGATGACGTATTTGGGCCATAACCCTTATGAAGGGGTGTAAGACACGAAAACAGTTTTCAACTATGTGTTTGGCGAAATCTTGTACGTATTGTTCATCAAGGAAATCAAAGCAGTCGTTTTGTTTTTATCTAACTAGGTTTATGTTTTGGTGTTGTTTTCATTTATCTTCTCCGGCTCAAGTGTCTTTATTCTTTTTGTTTTGTTTTGTTTTGTTTTGCTTTAATCTGCCATTTTGACCTGAATGTGGAGATCTTGTTTGTAGTCTTTTATGCGCGCTAGACAAAGGCCGGTTGTCGAAGAAGCTTTGTGCTCTTCTTGTTTCTTCTGTTGAATACATGCTCTTACTGTCTTCTCGTGTTTCTGGTGTCGTGAAGTCTTGGATCAGATGGTGAGGAGGGGTTTATGTGTGTGTGAGGGGAGTGCAGTTAGGTTCAGTTTGTGTCGTTTCTTCAAGAAGAGCATAATGCCATTCAGCAAACGGATATAATCATCATCATCATCAAGTGCCCTGCTGCATGGTGTTGGCGATCATGGCCCTCCGTATGAATCTGTCCCTTGTCACTGCAAGAACACCTCCCACCTTCTCTGTCCTCAGCCACCCTGCAAGTCTGTCCAGTATTTTCTCCCTGGGTCTACCTGGTATTCTCTTTCCCTACAGCTTTCGTGTTGTGACCAGGTGCTCTAATTCCCCTTTCCTCATAAACTGTCCTATAAATATTGCTTGTCTTTTCCTAATCTTCTTTCTTAATGATCTTGTGTCTGCAGACTCAAGAAGATTCTTACATAATGTTCACAGTACTAATGATGGTGATGATAACTGACACTTCTGTTGATCTGATGGATGAGGAGGCATACTGATCCTCATCACCTGGTGTGTGTCTTCATGTGGGATACAACACCAACCCCGGAAACTCTTGTTCTTCTGCATGTGCTGCCTTGGAAGAAGTCCTGTGACATTGATTTTGTTTTTAGTGGTTGCTCTTCTTTGGAATAATAACTGTTCTTCACCATTCAGATGTTCACAATACTAATTCATCATTGTAACATGTGGTTGGTTTTCAGCATTCATCCGCTGCTTGTGCCTTATACTGATCCCGTTTGCAAAAAAACCTGGCAGCCATTTTCACCCGGATTAAAAACAATCGTTCCTTTCACTCATATGTTTTAAGAGTTTATTCTTTATCGTCCAAGTAAACAGAATTGTTCCTTTCACTCATGTGTTTCATGAGTTTCTTTGACTGTAAATTATGTTAGCATATGGAATTGCCCGAGCACAGCGATTCCCTCTTGAACAAACTCCAGAGTTCATGTTTACCAGGCATGGTCGCTTTTTTCATACAGATTAAGAAACTTTAGATTATTTGTTTGTTTTACATATTACCCATCACAGTTGTTTGCAGTAAAAATCCCTTTAATGTGAACAGTTTTCTACATTTCTGCACGCAAAGCTGGGGAGGAGGGTGGAGTTGTATCATGAGCATCCCTGTAGTGATGTGTGTTTTTGTAAACCTGAAAGCGGGGGTGGGGGGGGGGGGGATTATGCCAAGCTGTAAATGTCTGTTAGTGGCGTGTGATGGCAACGTCTGTTAGTGGCGTGTGATGTCAGTGTCTTTTAGTGGCGTGTGATGTCAGCATCTGTATTTGTGTTGTGTAACTTCATATATTTCCAGAGTTGGTTTCATGCATAACCTGTTACAGTTATATACTTTTAACCCTTTAACTCCCGCGCCCTATCCGCCAGCTGCAAAAACTTAATCCTTTCGCTCCCTCACCCTGTCTACCAGCCTCCTGCAGGAAGCTAGTGGATAGGGTGAGGGAGTGAAAGGGTAAAAGGTTTTACTTTGCTTTTCATGGCTGACAGTGCAGGATGCTGGTGGTTAGGGTGAGGGAGTCAAAGGGTTAAACATGCCTTGTATAATGTGTACTTCTGTGTGTGCAGAATGGAAACGGTCCTTTTTCTTTTTTTTTTTTTCCTTTTTTTTTTTTTTTCTTTTCTGTTTATTTTAGTGAACCTTAGTAATTGTACTGATGTATGTTTACAGAGCTTGTTTTTATGCATTACCTGTTAAAAGATATACATGTTAAACATGCTTTTTGTATAAAAACTGTGGACTTTTTCAGTATATGTACAGACTTGAGTAATGTATTATCCAAGAACTAAAAGTAGGTGAATTAATTAATCTACTAAAAGACTTACTTACTAAAGTAGAAAAGAAATCTTGGATGGGTACTTTTGTGTATTGTTTACAAATGTTTGTTGACTGGTAGAATGTATTTATTCTGTACATATTTGTTAACCCTTTCATTCCCATGACTTTCCACCAGCTTTCCATCAGCTTTTTGCAGGAAAGCTGTGGATAGATTGTGGGAATAAAAAGGTTAAAATATAGACTGTATTTATTTTGTATGTTTTGTTCTGTTGACCGTATTTATTTTGTATGTTTTGTTCTGTCGACCGTATTTATTCTGTATGTTTTGTTCTGTCGACCGTATTTATTCTGTATGTTTTGTTCAGTTGAAAAAAAAAACCACTTGTGATCTCATTTGAATAGACTGTATGGTACATTCCGTCCGAATGTTTGTGTATTCATGTCTTGTTGTTATTGTTTTTGGTATTTCCATTTTGTGATCGTTGTTGTTTTAGTTCCGTCCAAATGTTTGTACGTTCATGTGTTGTTGTCTGTTATGAAATTGTTCATGTTACATAACTCAGTACACACACACACACACACACAACACACTACACACACACACACACACACACACACACACACACACACACACACATACACACACACACACACACACACCACAACACACACACACATACACACACACATGCACACGCGCACACATAACAACACAACACACACACATACCATACAATACAGTGTTACTTTAATAGTCTTTCCAAAGAAATGAAATGTCAGATTGTAGCATCTGTTCATGTGTCCCATGATTTTCATTCATTTTTCCTTCAGTTTTTGAAAGCTTTCATCAAATGGAATCTGGGTTTTGGGTTTTTGTAGGTGGGTTTTGTTGTTGTTGTTTGTTTTGGGTTTTTGTTTGTTTGTTTGTTTTGTCTTGGTCATTTTTTTAAAATTCAATATTCGTTATTAACAATTCTGCCTTTTGACAAGAATTGTGCAAATTTAATTCAGCATTGACATTAATTAATTGATCACTGTCATGGTTAGACGCTATAATCATCTTAGTTTAATTTTCCCATCGCTATAATGTTCTTTTCATGTTGTAAACCATATAGCTTGAGGCATTTTTAAAAGGTATGTTTTGCTTGTTATGTTGTTTACTTGGGATTTTTTATGTATTTTGTATTTTTAGGAAAAACTAAGAGTAGTGATAGTGAATCCTCATAGAAAGTACAGAGGACTTGGCTTGTCTTTGGACTCTTAATGTACATGTATACATGAAAAATAAACAGTCTAATCTTATAGCAGTGTGTTTATGTGTATTTGTGCGTACTTGTGTGTACATGCGTGTGTGTGTGTGCGTGGTTTGCATGAGAACACGAGAAATGGGGTGAGAGGACAGAATATTCTAGACCAATTTATTGTGATTTTTATGTTGGTTTTTTTAAAAATATTTTTTCATCAACCCCCCCCCCCCCAATACACACACACACCATGTGAGTGTGTGTCTGTGTGTGTGTGTGTGTGTGAGGAATGGGGTGGGGGGATGGGGTACAAATGAGTGTAGCAGGGACCATTCTGGTCCAGTTTTCTCTTTCAGTATTCTTCGTTCGTTCTTTGATTTAATGTCTTTTCACTATAAGTGATATTAGACGGGGGAGGGGGGGATAAAAAATGAATAAATAAAATAAAATGTAGAGCGATAGTTGGACGGGTTGGATCAGGGCAGAGGGGCGACAGAGTAAAAAGACATAAGTAGGTGGGAGAACAGAAAAGTGGAATGAAAATTTAACACTAACAATTAACTTCAGTATTCTCTCCCTGTGTGTGTGTGTATGCGCGCGCATGCAAGAAAGAGAGACAGAGAGAATATATGAATAAAAGGAGCATGGCATTTCAGGAGCATTGTATGATAATCTGGTTCAATATTTGCACACAAAAAACAACAACGAAACTTTGTACACTTCTTAGTTATTATGTATATCTTTTATAGTTTTGGAAATATAATAAACAAAAATTGTAGGTGTACTTTTCAAGTTTTTCTCAAAATTTTCACTGCATACACTGCAGCCAGAAAGCTTAGCCACAAAGTGTTTAAAATGCGAAAATGGTAAAAGTGTTATATCTTAGCTATTCAAGAATCAAATAAAACCATGCATGGAGAATATCAAATATGTAAGCACATATATATGTAAGATCCTGTAAGTATTATCAGCACTTTGTGGCTAGTGGAAACATGAAAATACAGTGCATGCACACCCACCAAAGATAGAGTCCGCAGACTGCAGCAGCCTAATAGTCGCACAGTATGAGTCAAACAATGTACATACACATCATCATCATCATCATCAGGTGCCCTGCCGCATGGCTTTGGCGACCACGGACTTCCAACCATCTCTATCTCTCATTGCCCCTTAACATCTCCCCATCCCCTCATCTCCCACCCTCATCCCCAGCCACTCTGCAAGTCCGTCCAGCATTCTCTCCCTGGGTCTACCTGGTGCTCTCTTTCCCTCCAGCTTTCCCGTTGTGACCAGGTGCTCCAAATCCCCCTCCTCATAAAATGGCCTATAAATGTTGCTTGTCTTTTCCTAATCTTCCTTATGAGTGATCTACTTGTGTCTGCCTCCATCAAGACTGTCTAGTTTGTTTTCTTTGCTGTCCATGGAACTCTCAACATTCTTCTTAGAAACCACATCTCGGCTGCCTCAATCTTGTCTGGCTTTGTTGTTGACTGTCCACGCCTCGCCTCCGTACAACAGTATTGGTTCTATATAACATTCAAGGACTCTCTTTCTGATGTTATTTGATAGGCATTTGTTGGTAAGAATGCTTGTCATCTTCTTGAATGCTGTTTTGGCTTGGCCGATTCTGCCAGCTATTTCCGATATGCATCTGCCATCTGATGAAATGACCGGTATTTTAACTTATTAACCTGTGTCAAGGTTGTGCCATTTGCTGGTATTTTGCATGAAGGGATTTCATGTTTTTTACTGATACCATGACTTCAGTCTTCCATGGAAATATTGCTTGGAACAGGAAAAATATGTCAGGTGTTTAATGTAACTGAGGAACAAAATAAAGCATTTTGTGTAATCACTTAATTTCTAGTATAGTGTAATTAATGCACAATGAATGAAGAGATTATTGTTATGTCTTGACTATCTTGTCGTTTAAACAAAAAGGACGTAACTACCAGCATGACCTGTGACAAACAACAGATATTTCAAGCAGATTTTGTCTATTTGTTGTTTTTTTCTTTTGTTTTCTTTTATTTGCTTTATTTTATTTCATTTTATGTTTATTTTACTTTTTTTTAAGACCTAGGCAGACATCCAAAATTTGACTAATGTGACAGAGCTTTTGACTTAAAATCTGATGCTTTGAGTTTAATCTGTCAGCAACATTAAAACTGGCCTGTCATCTGCCCCTCTTAAAGTTCCGATTATTCTGATAGTGTCAGCTTCATGATTCACAGGTCTTGTCTTTCCTCCCCTTCCCCATCATCCACCCCCTTTTTCAGGACCTTTTGTTTGGTCAGTCAACACTTCACTTTAGCAGTACATAGGATTTTGTGCAGGCTCAAGGAGGGTGCCAGACAGTAGACAGGAATAAACTCTAAACGAATAAACTCTAAACGGTAAGCATTCAGAAATGCGATTTAGCTATGTTTGAATTTTGATGTAAATACCATTTTTTTCAGTGCGTCAGTGCACTGGCACATGCATGAGTGTGTGGCTTGCAAAGTATTGGTGTCTGTATCATTCCTGTGGCAAATGTCAGAATAGGCGTGAAGTCAGTGCTGGGTCTGGTTTTTAGTTAAGCCTTTGGTGTGTGTGTTGTGTGTGTTGTGTGTGTGTGTGTGTGTGTGTGTGTGTGTGTGTTTTGGTTGTTTCGTTGTTATTGTTGTTAGTTGTGTGTGTGTGTGTGTGTGTGTTGTGTGGTGTGGTGTGTGTGTGTGTGTGTTTGGTTGTGTGTGTTGTTATTTGTTGTTTGTTGTTTGTGTGTTGTGTTGTGTGTGTGTGTGTGTGTGTGTGTTTGTGTGTGCGTGGTTTTGTGTGTGTGTGTGTGTGTGTGTGTGTTGTGTGTTTGTGTGTGTTTGTGTTGTGTGTGTGTGTTGTGTTGTGTGTGTGTGTGTGTGTGTTGTGTGTGTGTGTGTGGTGTGTGTGTTGTGTGTGCGTGTTTGTGTGTGTGTGTGTGTGTTGTGTGTGTGTGTGTGTGTGTGTGTGTGTGTGTGTGGGGTTTCATGAAACTATATTTTCAACAGAGTGTACGATTCCATTGACATCCGACCTCCAGCCTCGAATTATTTACTTTATATGTCTGCTCCTTTTTTGAAGATAAGATACGCACATCATTTACATGTAACCAAAATTGTTCCAGTAATACTACCAATAGGCTGACACAATCCTCGTATTAAAAAAAAATATAGACTAGGTATGGTATACACTAGGCAGGGCTTAAGGATCTGGCCAGCTCATAAGTTTGTCTGCAGGCTTAAGAATTGTGCCATGATCATTATACACATGTCATCTGTGACGTTAGTGCATATGGATTTCGTTCCAAGCGCGGAGACGTCGTCTTGAGAAACTGAAACTGGGAATTGATGAAAAACTACAGAATTATCTACCGTTAATGGTACCAAGGATCGCTTTGTTTTGTGTATTTTTAAATACAACCAAAAATGATATACAACATTCAGTGATTCATCTTTATATAGTAAAGATACAGTATAACGTTTAATAACGTCTACTGTCGTCTGTTTTTACAGGATTAGATCGCGCATTGCAAAGTCAATTTGGAGTATCAGTAAAGAAGGAAATGCTTACTCCCTCGAAGCTGGGAGGTGTGTGTGTTAAGCAGCATGGCGATTTTTAGCGTTTACATTATCAACAAGGCCGGTGGTTTGATTTTCCAACACGATCACAATGCTGCGCGGCCTGAAACGGAAAAGACGTTTAGTTTTCCTCTTGAGCTTGTTCTGAAAGTATTTGATGACAAAATTGTCGTTGCATTTGGAGAAAGTAATGGGATAAAAGGTTGGTTGGATACCTGCTTAGCTTAGCTTTGCTTAGCTTAGCTTAGCAATAGGGACATAACACATTAGCCGTTTGGGTATTGCAAGTCCCATCATTTTTATTTTTATTTTCTTACACTCGTAGTCAAGGTTTGTCGTACGCCCAGTTTTTTTGATGATACCGTTTTGAATCTTTTTCTTAAAACTATCCTAAAATTTGTATGTGTATGACGTACACATCAGAAATAGCCAGCAGAATCGGCCAAGCCAAAACAGCATTCAAGAAGATGAAAAACATTCTTACCAACAAATGCCTATCAATTAACATCAGGAAGAGAGTTGTTGAATGTTATATAGATTTAGAACCGAAATGTTATACTGTTGTGAGGCGTGGACAGTCAACAAGCAAAGCCAGAACAAGATTGAGGCAGCCGAGATCATCAGAGATGTGGTTTCAAGAAGGATGTTGAGAGTTCCATGGACAGCAAAGAAAACAAACGAGACAGTCTTGATGGAGGCAGACACAAGAAGATCATTGATGATAAGGAAGATCAGGAAAAGACAGGCAACATTTACAGGCCATTTTATGAGGAAAGGGGAATTGGAGCACCTGGTCACAACAGGAAAGCTGGAGGGAAAGAGAGCACCGGGTAGACCCAGGGAGAAGATATTGGACAGACTTGCAGAGTGGCTGAAGACAAAGAGGGTGGAAGAGGTGCTTGAGGCAACAAGGGATAGAAACAGATGGAAGGCCATGATCGCCAACGCCATGTGGCAAGGCACCTGATGATGATGATGATGATATCAAGGGGGTGGGGATCAGGCATTAACTCTATTGTGACTGGAGCTGCCGCTGACAAATCACTGTGCTGGCCTGAGCATGTTCTGGGAAAAATGCCAGAATGAGACTGCTTGTAAACAAACCTCTGTTACAAGCCTAAATAAAATCTGATGCATACCAGACTTGGTGTACTGTATGAAAAATGGAGGCTAAGTTCAATTTTCTACATTTTTAGTGCTTCGAGTTCAAACTTCTCGCTGAACACTCCTGCCCCTAGTGACACAATATGTTTTTCCTTTTTTTTTTCCTGTTGAAGTATTGTGTATGTTTTGAAACAGTCACTGGGTCTGGGTACACTTTCTTCTTCCTTTAGAACACTTCCATTACTTTATTTTTCAAAATCTGATCCATTTCAGCATTACCTTCATTCTCATCAAGGTCAAGCAACCGTAGAATCTCCTCGCGACTCAAACCTCTACTTGTTGACTTTTTTCTGGCCAAAAGCACTTCAAGTCTCGATTGAAAATGCACAAAATACGTCTGCTGGAAATACTGTTTTAAGAGAGGTAACTATCCAGTCACACAGCTAAAGTACCAAGAAAGAGAAGTGAGTTCTGTATCTTATTCCGTCTGTCCTATGATCAACGGGTCTGGGCAGTGGGTGCTGTTCTGCTAGACCTATGATCGAAGAGTCCCGTCACGGATATGTTAACAGGTCATCATTTTGAACTGGAGGTAGGGGAAAACCTCTACTGTTTACCCACCAGACAGAACCCAGTCAGAATCAAACCCAGACCTTACAGTTCAAAGTCTGATGTCGAAACCACTTTCGTGTCATGCCAATCATCTGTCGGTTTATTTCCCTGTGTTCTGTGTGTCTGCAGTGGGTCATACCGTGCTGGCCATCAACGGTGTGCCGTCAGAGGGACGCTTCTTGAAAGATGGTCGTGATATTTTGGAAACTCTGGCCATGGAGGAAAACTACCCCATCAACATCAAGTTTGGTCGTCCCAAACTGACCACCAATGAGAAGATCATGTTGGCCAGCATGTTTCATTCGTGAGTATCGTACTCGTACTTTGAGTCTTCTGTTTGTACATTCGTGAGTATCGTACTCGTACTTTGAGTCTTCTGTTTGTACATTCGTGAGTATCGTACTCGTACTTTGAGTCTTCTGTTTGTACATTCTGTTTTGTGTAGCTGTTTCATGATTTTTGCAGGAGGGTTTCACTTTGATCAGTTTGTCTTACCCTTCTCTTTTTTCTTGTTCTCTGTCTGTCTGTTTGTCTTTCTCTCTCTGTCTTTTTGTCTCTGTCTTAACCCCACTTTTCATGTCTTTTTCTTTTTTTATTTTTTTTTTTTTTCCAAATTTTTTCCATAACTGCCATGTCATTATATTTTATTCCCCCTGGTTTTCCTTAGGAAAATATTGGACAGACTTTCAGGGTGGCTGAGGAAGAGAGGGTGGAAGATGTACTTGGAGCGACTAGGAACAGATGCATATGGAGGTCCATGATCGCCAACGCCATGTGGCAGGGCACATGATGATGATGATGGTTTTACTTGTTAGCTGCCACACTTTCCATGCCATTTTTTTTTTTTCTTTTCTTTCTTTCTTCCTTCTTTCTTTTCGCCATCCTGTTTTCATATCCTCTATGACTTCTGGGTGACACTGCTCATATTGTCGTGCTTGGTACCTTCATCCTCCACCAAATCCAAGTTCATTCAAGTATGGTTCTGGTGCCAAGAAATCGTTGGAGCCTTTGTAATCAAGGTGCTTTGGGGTCACCCACCAGAGAAGAGTTTGCTCTACGGCCAGGCGTTTATTTTATAGAGTTTAGCCATGCCTGTTGTGATCCAGTGCACATAGAATACTGGCTGGTTTGTTAGTGGTAGACCCCTTGTGGATGACAGCAGTCATGC
>JAPXFY010000032.1:5726571-5746571 GCA_030674185.1 Monoplex corrugatus | reverse complement strand
TTCAACAAACACCATAATAGCCCGAAACTATAAATAGAATATGAACATACGCACAACACAGAACCAGACAGACCAAAGTTTCAGCTAACTGGTCTTTGTCAAGTAATAATAATAAAATAATTACAATATTTATATAGCGCAAATCTTGATAAAATCAAATCTAAGCGCTAAACAACACACACGCATGCACGCACGCACGCACACCACGCACACGCACGCACCACACAACACACACACACACACACACACACACACAACACACACACACACACACACACACACACACACACACACACACACACACACACACACACACACACACACGCATGGCTATAAATGGGGAGAAAGAATAAAAGCAATGGAAAATTATAGAGAACGTATTATATACAATTATATATTACAATGTGATTCCCCTCCGAGTGGAGACAGGCTGCAGAGGGGGTTGAGTGAGGTCAGGATTTTATGCAGAGGAGAAAAGGTGAGTTTTGAGAGCGGACTTGAAGGAGACAAAAGTAGGTTGCTGACGGACTGAGAGAGGAAGTTTGTTCCAGGAGAGTGGACCAGAAACAGAGAAGGCTCGTGGACCATAGGTATTGAGCTTATAAGTGCACTTATAAGACAGTTTCAGTTTCAGAAGATGACATCTCCACGCTCAGGATAAAGTCTGTATGCATTAACATGACAGTTGCCATGTGATGGTGATCATGGTACAACCTTAAGCCTGCACATATACCCATAAGCTGGCCAGGTCCTGAGGCCCTACCTAGCCTGTGTCTTACCAAGTCTACATTTTTTATACTAGTACTGTATCATCTATCATTGGAACAACTTTGTTTACATGAAGGTGGCATGTGTATCTGTGTGGCTTATCTTCAGAGGAAAGAACAGATGAATAAAATAAATAAAAATGATTAACCCTTGGACTCCCACACCCTGTCCCTCGCATCCGCATTGCCAACCATGCTACCAAAGCAGAAACTTAACCCCTTTGACTTCCACACCCTTTCCACCAGTGTGTAGGAAGCTGGTGAAAAGGATGAGGGAGTCAAAGGGTTAAGTTTTTGCAGTTGGTGGATAGGGTGCGGGAGTCAAAGGGTTCAGTTTTTGCAGCTGGTGGATAGGGTGCAGGAGTCAAAGGGTTAAGTTTTTGCAGTTGGTGGATAGGGTGCAGGAGTCAAAGAGTTAAGTTTTTGCAGTTGGTGGATAGGGTGAGGGAGTCAAAGAGTTAAGTTTTTGCAGTTGGTGGATAGGGTGCAGGAGTCAAAGGGTTAAGTTTTTGCAGTTGGTGGATAGGGTGCAGGAGTCAAAGGGTTAAGTTTTTGCAGTTGGTGGATAGGGTGCAGGAGTCAAAGGGTTAAAGGTCTGAATCACAACACGCTAGCCATTCAGTATAAACTTGTCTCACATCACAGAAAGCCACCCATCCACCACCCACCCCACCCCCCATAGTCAGTACACGAAGCCTCCGCTGTCTATCAAGAAGATGAAAACAATCCTGGTCACAGTACCATGGAGCATCAGGGCATTCAGGTTAGATAGACGGATGCATGGTCACGGTGGCTGGCAAGTTAAAACACGAAAGACAAGAAAGAAAGAAATGCATTTTGAGCAAACATCATATGTGTAGTGAGCACAGGGCCCCATTACAGATTTTGTATTGTACTGTACATGTATGCCACAGTAGCGGGGCAGGTTGGTTTTTTTGGATGGAGCCGTCGACTGGTAAATATCTAGAGTTCAATCCCAGCCTGCAACATTAACTCTTTGACTCCTGCACCCTGTCCACCAGCATCCTGCATTGTCAACCATGCTAGCAGAACAAAAACTTTAACCCTTTGACTCTCCGCTACCCAGCATCCAGCATTGTCAACATGCTAGCAGAACAAAAACTTAACCCTTTGACTCCATCACGTGTCCACCTGGATGGTGTCAAGCATTTGCTTGGATATCAGAAAAGGTTTAACTGGCCTGTTGACTGCCATCGAATGTTTCATCCATTCTGGTGTGTCAGCTTCTGTTTGATAGGTCCACTGGCCTGTTGGCTGCCCTCGTAATGTTTGCATCATTCTGGTGTGTCAGCTTAGTGTTTGATAGGTCCACTGGCCTGTTGGCTGCCCATCGTAATGTTTCATCATTCTGGTGGTGTCAGCTTATGTTTGATAGGTCCACTGGCCTGTTGGCTGCCCATCGTAATGTTTCCATCATTCTGGTGGTGTCAGCTTGTGTTTGATAGGTCCACTGGCCTGTTGGCTGCCCATCGTAATGTTTCCACCATTCTGGTGGTGTCAGCTTAGTGTTTGATAGATCCACTGGCCTGTTGGCTGCCCATCGTAATGTTTCCATCATTCTGGTGGTGTCAGCTTAGTGTTTGATAGGTCCACTGGCCTGTTGGCTGCCCATCGTAATGTTTGCATCATTCTGGTGTGTCAGCTTAGTGTTTGATAGGTCCACTGGCCTGTTGGCTGCCCATCGTAATGTTTCATCATTCTGGTGGTGTCAGCTTACTGTTTGATAGTCCACTGGCCTGTTGGCTGCCCATCGTAATGTTTCCATCATTCTGGTGGTGTCAGCTTAGTGTTTGATAGGTCCACTGGCCTGTTGGCTGCCCATCGTAATGTTTGCATCATTCTGGTGGTGTCAGCTTACTGTTTGATAGGTCCACTGGCCTGTTGGCTGCCCATCGTAATGTTTGCATCATTCTGGTGGTGTCAGCTTACTGTTTGATAGTCCACTGGCCTGTTGGCTGCCCGTCGTAATGTTTCCATCATTCTGGTGGTGTCAGCTTAATGTTTGATAGGTCCACTGGCCTGTTGGCTGCCCGTCGTAATGTTTGCATCATTCTGGTGGTGTCAGCTTACTGTTTGATAGGTCCACTGGCCTGTTGGCTGCCCATCGTAATGTTTCATCATTCTGGTGGTGTCAGCTTAATGTTTGATAGGTCCACTGGCCTGTTGGCTGCCCTCGTAATGTTTGCATCATTCTGGTGGTGTCAGCTTATGTTTGATAGGTCCACTGGCCTGTTGGCTGCCCGTCGTAATGTTTGCATCATTCTGGTGGTGTCAGCTTACTGTTTGATAGGTCCACTGGCCTGTTGGCTGCCCATCGTAATGTTTGCACCATTCTGGTGGTGTCAGCTTAGTGTTTGATAGGTCCACTGGCCTGTTGGCTGCCCATCGTAATGTTTGCATCATTCTGGTGGTGTCAGCTTACTGTTTGATAGGTCCACTGGCCTGTTGGCTGTCCATCGTAATGTTTGCATCATTCTGGTGGTGTCAGCTTACTGTTTCATAGGTCCACTGGCCTGTTGGCTGTCCATCGTAATGTTTCCACCATTCTGGTGGTGTCAGCTTACTGTTTCATAGGTCCACTGGCCTGTTGGCTGCCCATCTTAATGTTTCCATCATTCTGGTGGTGTCAGCTTACTGTTTCATAGATCCCTTCTTCTACCTCATCTGCATTTCAAGACCTTACCAGCGTATAGTGGTTTTGATCATGTTCAGGGAATCTGCCAGATAGTTGCTGGCAGAGTTGGCTAGAGCACGTATGGAATTGTCAAAGTGCGATGAAGCCCTCTTGAACAAACTCTAAACATTTAACCTTCATGTTCCACAAGAGCATCAGCAACATTATCAGTCGTGGTGATTTTGGTCAGGCATCAAGTTTGTGGTGATCACACACCCAATTATAATAATGAATATTTATATTGTAATTATACCACCATTAGCATTAACAACATTGTGATTTGTGGTGATTTTGGGCAGTCATCAAGTTTGTGGTGATCACACACCCAATTATAATAATGAATATTTATATTGTAATTATACCACCATTAGCATTAACAACATTTGATTTGTGGTGATTTTGGTGGCAGTATCAGTTTGTGGTGATCACACACCCAATTATAATAATGAATATTAATTGTAATTATACCACCATTAGCATTAACAACATTGATTTGTGGTGATTTTGGGCAGGTATCAGGTTTGTGGTGATCACACACCCAATTATAATAATGAATATTTATATTGTAATTATGCCACCATAAGCATAAGCAACATTATCTGTCGTGGTGATTTTGGTCAGGCATACAGTTTGTGGTGATCACACACCCAATTATAATATAAGTATTGTAATCATGCCACTATTAGCATTAGTGACATCATCATTTTTGGTGAATTGGGGGCAGGTATCACGTTTATGTTGATTGCAGACCGTATTCACCTGTCTCACCTGTCTGCGTCACCGGGTTCAGTGTTGGCCGCTGCACATCTGGACACCACCATCTCCCTCCAGGCCGCTCTGTCTTGACTTTTGTGGACAATTTCTTGAATATTTAGACCACTGATGTTGGTTATGTTCTCGATGTATGAGACTGGAGGTCTGTCTGTCTTCCTTTTTGCCACTGTTTTTCCTTGAAAGATGGTTGCCATGAGGTCCATGTTCTTGTTGCGTGACACATGGCCAATGTATTTCAATCTTCTCTTGTTGATGTCTGCTAGTAGATTTCTGGTGGTATCAAGTTCTTCCAGGACACTTTCATTAGTTCTTCTGTCTGTCCATCTGACACGTAGTAGTCTCCTATAAAACCACATCTCTGCTGCCTGATTCTTCTGGAATCAGTTTTTCGCAGAGTCCAGGCTTTGCAGCCATAAATCATGACTGACCAGATCAAACATTTTAGAAGTCTAACTTTCAGGCCTTTTGGTATGCTTCTGTCTTTCCAGATGTTGAGTTGGACCATCTTTTGTTTTTCCATTCCATTGCAGACCCTATTATAATAATGAATATTTATATTGTAATCATGCCACCTTTAGCATGAGTGACATTATTATTCATGATGATTTTGGGCAGGCATCAAGTTTGTGGTGATCACACACCCCATTATAATAATGAATATTTATATTGTAATCATGCCACCTTTAGCATGAGTGACATTATTATTCATAGTGATTTTGGGCAGGCATCAAGTTTGTGGTGATCACACACCCCATTATAATAATGAATATTTATATTGTAATCATGCCACCTTTAGCATGAGTGACATTATTATTCATGGTGATTTTGGGCAGGCATCAAGTTTGTGGTGATCACACACCCCATTATAATAATGAATATTTATATTGTAATCATGCCACCTTTAGCATAGGACATTATCATTCATGATGATTTTGGGCAGGCATCAAGTTTGTGGTGATCACACACCCCATTATAATAATGAATATTTATATTGTAATCATGCACCTTTAGCATAGGACATTATCATTCATGTGATTTTGGGCAGCATCAAGCTTGTGGTAATCACACACCCTATTACAGTATTTCTCTTGTAATTATGCCACCTGTATATTACTGACATTATCATCCGTAGTGATTTATGCAGGCATCAAGTTTGTGTGATCACAGATCCCATTATGATAATGAATATTATTGTGATCATGCTACTGTAATGACATTGTCATTCCTGGTGATTTGGGGCAGGATCGAGTTTATGTGATCACAGATCCCATTATGATAATGAATATTTATATTGTATCATGCACTGTAATGACATTGTCATCCGTGTGATTTGGGCAGGTATCGAGTTTATGTTGATCACAGATCCCATTATATAATGAATATAATTGTGATCATGCTACTGTAATGACATTTCATCCGTGTGATTTGGGCAGGTATCGAGTTTATGTTGATCACAGATCCCATTATGATAATGAATATTATTGTGATCATGCTACCATGTAATTGACATTGTCATCCGTGGTGATTTGGGGCAGGTATCGTAGTTTTATGTTGATCACATGATCCCATTATGATAATGAATATATTGTGATCATGCTACTGTAATGACATTGTCATCCGTGGTGATTTGGGGCAGGTATCGAGTTTATGTTGATCACAGACCCTATTACAATAATGAATATTTATATTGTAATCATGCCACTTTAGCATGAGTGACATTATTATTCATGGTGATTTTGAGCGGGCATCAAATTTGTGGTGATCACACACCCCAAACAGTATTTATATTGTAATCATGCCACCTGTAATATTAACTCAATCAAGTCGCAGTCTTCAGGGTCATCCGACCCCTCAAATCTTGCGATTTTTAGCACATTTTAAAAAAATATAGAAAAACAACCAAATAACTTAGACAAATAAAGTAAAGTGATACAGAAAGACCAGGATTAGATCTTTACAAATAATCTTACTTTATTTATGGTATTCCGTGTACTTGTAAATGATGAGGTATCCAAATACGTATCCAAAGGGGGGTAAACTTTTTTTTTTTTGATGGATATGAACACACACTGTGAAACAGTTTTCGATGAAGTCCAGAACATAATTTCCATGCCATGGATGTTTTAAATCACTGATAGTTGTCACTTTTTGCAGACAGTTGCTCCAGAGCACAAAAATATTCACAAAAATTAATTACCGTAAAATACTTTCCTTGACGCCATTTTGGATTTAGCAATATTTGCATGTTGCGGATAGCACTGAAAAAAGGCTATTACTGTCTTTGTTTCACATTGCCACAAACGGTCTAAGGTAAATAACTGCTGTAAACATACCCTAGTATCGGTTCCCAGTGGGGTTTTCCCTATAACTGACGCTTCTGACATTGAAAAAAAATACGAATGTCCGCTGTCAATAAATCGACGTCACATTTCCAGGCAGTAAAGGCAAGTGCCGGAGGTTTTTAAGAGGCAAGACTCGATTGAGTTAATGACACTATCATTTGTGGTGATTTTGGGCAGGCATCAAGTTTGTGGTGATCACCGACCCCAAACAGACGGCGGTGGATGGTTTGCTGAAGAAGTTGTACGAGATCTACGCTGACTTTGCCCTGAAGAATCCTTTTTACTCTCTGGACATGCCCATTAGGTGACTGTTGACTGTTTTTGTTTTGTGTGTGTGCACATGTGTGTGTGTGTGTGTGTGTGTGTGTGTGTGTTTGTTTGTGTGTGTGTGTGTGTGTGTGTGTGTGTTTGTGTGTGTGTGTGTGTGTATGTGTGTGTGTGTGTGTGTGTGTGTGAGAGTGCGCGCGCGCACATGTGTTAGAATATGAGTGTTGTTGTTCGTTGTTTGATTTAACGTCTTTTCACTTTAAGTGATATTAGATGGGGGAAAATGGCATGGAGGATGAAATTGGGGGGGGGGGGGGTCAGAGGGGAACAGAGTAAGAGACAGAAAAAAATTAAAAGGAAGCGGCAAGGTCTTTAGTAAAAGGATGTGGAATATGAGTGTGTGTGTGTGCGTACGTGCTTGCGTGTGTGTGTGTGTGTGTGCATGTGTGTATGTGTGTGTGTGTGTGTGTGTGTATGTGTGTGTGTGTGTGTGTTGTGAATATGAGTGTGTGTGTTGGAATATGAGTGTGTGTGTTGGAATATGAGTGTGTGTGTGTGTGCATGCATGTGTGTGTGTGTGCAGGTGTGTGTGTTATGTAGTTTTATTAGTTTTGCATTCCAAGCAGTGTTGTGCATCTGCACATTATTCTGGTCATAAGGCCCACACTACACAGGCATTGTGTCACTGCGCAGTCTGCATATTCCATCTTCAGTGGGTTGCCCTGCCATGTGGAGTCTGTGGGAAGAGGGTTGCATACTGAGGGTATTTATCATGTTCCTGTACATCACTGAACTCTGAGAAACTAACAGGGTCTTCTTGTAGATCAGCTTGACCTTCCTGTTTGTTTTGTTCTTGTTGTTGTTGTTGTTGTTTCTGTGTGGAGTTTTTCAGACTATTTAACACTTAAAGAAAGAACCAGTCGCCGTGGTGTAGTGGTTAGCGCAACAGACTACCGACTGGAAGGTTGTGGGTTTGAATCCCCATCAGTCCCTTCAAAAATCATTGTGGGATTTTTCGGCTCTAACCGGCTCCTACCCAGAGTTGGGCGTGTTATGGGCTCATTGGGAAGACTGGAACCACACAGTCGAGCCTCATCCACTTCGCGGATGCGTCATTGAGGGTGTTGCTTCAAATTTTCTGACCAACACCGCAGGTGTCTGTATCTCTCGGGCCTGGTTGACACCAGGATATATTATGATAGTAAGCGTAGAGTACAACCCTGTCACGCAGTCTCAATCCTAGATGGAACTCCATAGCATCATGATTATCATCCACATCAACATCATTATCATCGTATAATAAAAACTGTTTCAGGTTCTGTGGCCATTAAAGTGGCATAGAAAAATGGGACAGAAAAAAAAAAAAAGGAAATGGTGAGCACAAAGGTAACCTCCCTGAGTGCAGTGATCCTCAAAAAAGAAAGCAGTCTAGAATGATTGATGTATGTGTATGGTGACTGTGTGTATTGTTCTGTATTAATATGCGTACATATGATATTGCCATGTTTCAGGTGTGAACTTTTTGACGAGAGCATGAAGTCGGCCATTGACCAGTTGGAGAGAGTAGGAGCTGCAAATGTTTAGTGTGGAGGTTCAGTCAGTCACTGATGATGTTAAAAGTCACCAGTGATGTTATTACCTTACAGCATTGTAATCACCAGTTATGAGAAGAAAGATCGTTATATGATTACAACCAACATTAAAAGTCACCAGTGGTGATCTGGCATGGGAATCTTTTGTCTTCAGTGGAAACCAATCAAGTTTCCTCAGAAAAAAATGTACAACTTCCTCTCTCAGTCCGTCAACAACCTACTTTTGTCTCCTTCAAGTCCGCTTTCAAAACTCACCTTTTCTCCTCTGCATAAAATCCTGACCTCACTCAACCCCCCTCTGCAGCCTGTCTCCACTTGGAGGGGAATCACATTGTAATATATAATTGTATGTATATAATATGCTCTCTATAATTTTCCATTGCTTTTATTCTTTCTCCCCATTTATAGCCATGTGTGTGTGTGTGTGTGTGTGTGTGTGTGTGTGTGTGTGTGTGGTGCTGTGGTGGTGCGTGTGTGTGCGTGCGTGCGTGTGTGTCTGTTTCAGCGCTTAGATTTGATTTTATCAAGATTTTGCGCTATATAAATATTGTATATATATTATTATTATATTATATTATTATTTTATTATTTACAAATTCCTCAGAAAGAAAGAAAAGAATTGATCCCTACTGATCCAGAATGTTAAAAAGGTTCACATCCAAATAATACAGTTGCTCACAGTCGCTGTCTACACCTTTTCAAAGCTGTATACAGTTATTAGGCAGGCACACATACTGAAGCAACTTTGAATGCAGCGAACTAACTCATTCTGGCTGCAATGTTTTTTCTTGTTGTTGTAAACCAGAGACATGAAGGTTTAAATGTTGGCTGTGAGGAAAGATGTATTTGACACAACTCTACAGCAGCACATCGCATGCATACAGTCGTAGAGCCTATTCAACACCCTGTCCAGTGATGAAAACATTTTACCACTATCGGTCCCACACCTGCAGTAAAATTTTGACATGTTGGATAGGTAGCGAGAGTCAAAGGTTAAGCAGCATGCAGTCATTTTCAACAAACATAGCATCTTAATCTGTTGACTGAACAAGATTGTGGTTTTCATAGAGGATGTTAATGGAGAATTGAATAGACGAGTCAACATTCTTTGAAAATCAATCGAGAAGATCCCTTGGGTTGCGGGGGCTTTCATATGAAGATCCCCACTTCTGGAAATTTGGCTAAGAAATTTCTCTTTGTCACTCTCTTGTTCTCTTCTTATGAGGAAAGGGGAATTGGAACACCTGGTCACAACGGGAAAGCTGGAGGGAAAGAGAGCACGGGGTAGACCCAGGGAGAAGATGCTAGACAGACTTGCAGAGTGGCTGGGGACAAGGAGGGTGGAAGAGATGCTTGAGGCAACAAGAGATAGAGACAGGTGGAAGTCCATGATCACCAACGCCATGCGGTAAGGCACCTGATGATGATGATGATCACATTCAAAGAACACAGATGCTCACAGTCGCTGTCTACACCTCTTCAAAGCTGTATACAGTTATTAGGCAGGCACTCATACTGAAGCAACTTTGAATGCAGCGAACTAACTCATTCTGGCTGCAGTGTTTTTTCTTGGTTGTTGTAATCCAGAGTACATGAAGGTTTAATGTTGGGCATGTGAGGAAAGATGTTTTTGGACACAACTCTACAGCCAGCAGTCTGCCTGCTTATAGTCTGTAGACGCCTATTTCCACACCCCCTGTCCGTGTGGAAAACATTTAACCCTTTCGCTCCCACACCCTGTCAGTAAAATTTTGACAGTTGGTGGATAGGGTGCGGGAGTCAAAGGGTTAAAGCAGCATTGCAGTCATTTTCAACAAACATAGAAGTCTTAATCTGTTGACTGAACAGATTTGTGGATTTATCATGCTGTGGATGAGTTACAATGGAGAATTGAAATATGTCTGTATGTCAACATTCTTTTTGAAATGTCAGATTAGGACAGATCTCCCTGTGGGGATGCCGGGGGCTTTTTCAGTATGAATAGTATCCCTACCTTCTGGAAATTCTGTGCTAGAAATTTCCTCTTTTCTGTCACTCTCTTTGTTTCTTTCTTCCTTTGCTTTCTGTCATTTCTTCCTATCATTTTCTGCCTTCCTGTCCATTCTACTGTCATATTAAGTTATGTAAGTTTTTTTCTTAGGATTGATAATTGGGTACATGTATTAAGTGCATTTTTGGCTCTAGGCAGGTGAGATGTGTGGAAGCAATTTTAGGTAACTTTATACCCGTTTTTATATGTTTTGGTGTCCTTAAGTATGCTTAAATTTGTATTCAGGTGTGATTTTATAAACCCTTGTGCAATAAATTGGACGGCATGGTCAACGCCAGGGCCATCTCCCTAGATTATGTGTGCGAATGCATCGATGTGTGTACTCCATTTTCTTTTTCTTTTCTGTTGAATTTTGTATGTTTTGAGGCGGTTATAGCCCTGATATGGCTCTACAGTCGGCTGGGCTTTAAACAACAATAACAGATCAGGATAGAAGATGACTACAGTGATTGGATCAAAGTCACATCGGGTCAGGCAAGGATGTGTTCTGTCCCCTCTCCTCTTCACATTGACTATTTACAGTACTGAAGCACACAGCTGAAGGAAAGGGAATGCAGTGGACTGAAGAAAAGAATCTTTCTAATTTAGATGAGTACCAAACAATCCAAGAATGTGTTGAGCAGGTAACATCAGGTCCAGCACAACCAGTCGCAATGGTGTAGTGGTTAGCGCAATGGACTACTGACTGGAAGGTTCGAATCCCATCAGTACCTTCAAAAATTATTGTGGGATTTTTCGGCTCTAAACAGCTCCTACCCAGAGTTGGGTGTGCTATGGGCTCATTGGGAAGACTGGGACCACACAGTCGAGTCTCATCCACTTCATGGATGCGTCATTGACGATGTTGCTCAAATCTTATGACCAGCACCGCAGGTGTCTGTATCTGTCAGACCTGGTTGACGACAGGGTATATTATAATAGTAAGCATAGAGTACAGCCCTTCACGCAGTGTCAATCCTAGATGGAACTCCATAGCATCTTGATTATTATTCTCACTGACATCATCATCACATTGTTCTAGCTCCTGTGGCCATTATGGTGGCATAGAAAATGTGACGGGTAAAAAAAAAAAAAGTGAGCACAAAGGTAACCTCCCTGTGTGCAAGGACCCTTAAACCGCAGGTTTCAGTATCTCTGGGCCTGGTTGATGCCAGGATATATTATGATAGTTAGTGCAAAGTACAGCCCTGTCACGCAGTCTCAATCCTGAATGGAACTCCATAGCGTCATGATTATCACCCTCATCGTTATCTGTTCCAGCTTCTGTGGCATTAAGATGGTGTAGAAAATGGGACTAAAAACAGAAAACGAAAACAAAAAACATCAGGTCCAGCAGATGCCTTCATTGGCCAAAGTTAGGTGGGGAGGTACAGAACTTGACGTACCTGGGCAATTCCATCAGCAGCACTAAACACCTTGACCATGAAATGAAATGCCAGGTTCAAAAGGCAACAGAAGTATTCAGCCAGCTGAGAAAAGTTTGGAACGGCAGGAATTTTCTCTTCAAATTAAATTGAGGTTCTACAATCCGAATGTAATACCAACACTGCTGTACAGCTGCAAAACCTGGCATCTCTAGACCTTCCAGGACAAGAAATTGAACGCCTTTGACTTCAGATGTCTTCCTAAAATCCAGGGCATCAAATGGAATGGCTTTGTGCTAAATAAAGAGGTCAAGGATAAATCACAACAGCTTCCGGTATCAATCACTACGAAACGTACGGGGTAAATCCTGATATTATTTGCATATATGTAATGACATTGTAATTTGTACTTAATTTTGTTGTCCAGGTTTTCTATTTTCCATGTCATGGATGTGTTGAGATGTGTGTGTTTAAAATGATTGTAACCTTGATATGGCTGTGTCTGGCTTTAGACTTTAGTAAGTAGTGATGATTGCTGGTGTAACCTTGATATGGCTGTGTCTGGCTTTAGACTTTAGTAAGTAGTGATGATTGCTGGTGTAACCTTGATATGGCTGTGTCTGGGCTTTAGACTTTAGTAAGTAGTGATGATTGCTGGTGTAACCTTGATATGGCTGTGTCTGGGCTTTAGACTTTAGTAAGTAGTGACGATTGCTGGTGTAACCTTGATATGGCTGTGTCTGGCTTTAGACTTTAGTAAGTAGTGATGATTGCTGGTGTAACCTTGATATGGCTGTGTCTGTGCTTTAGACTTTAGTAAGTAGTGACAATTGCTGGTGTAACCTTGATATGGCTGTGTCTGGGCTTTAGACTTTAGTAAGTAGTGATGATTGCTGGTGTAACCTTGATATGGCTGTGTCTGTGCTTTAGACTTTAGTAAGTAGTGACAATTGCTGGTGTAACCTTGATATGGCTGTGTCTGGGCTTTAGACTTTAGTAAGTAGTGATGATTGCTGGTGTAACCTTGATATGGCTGTGTCTGTGCTTTAGACTTTAGTAAGTAGTGACGATTGCTGGTGTAACCTTGATATGGCTGTGTCTGTGCTTTAGACTTTAGTAAGTAGTGATGATTGCTGGTGTAACCTTGATATGGCTGTGTCTGTGCTTTAGACTTTAGTAAGTAGTGACGATTGCTGGTGTAACCTTGATATGGCTGTGTCTGGGCTTTAGACTTTAGTAAGTAGTGATGATTGCTGGTGTAACCTTGATATGGCTGTGTCTGGCTTTAGACTTTAGTAAGTAGTGATGATTGCTGGTGTAACCTTGATATGGCTGTGTCTGGGCTTTAGACTTTAGTAAGTAGTGATGATTGCTGGTGTAACCTTGATATGGCTGTGTCTGGCTTTAGACTTTAGTAAGTAGTGATGATTGCTGGTGTAACCTTGATATGGCTGTGTCTGGCTTTAGACTTTAGTAAGTAGTGATGATTGCTGGTGTAACCTTGATATGGCTGTGTCTGTGCTTTAGACTTTAGTAAGTAGTGATGATTGCTGGTGTAACCTTGATATGGCTATGTCTGGGCTTTAGACTTTAGTAAGTAGTGATGATTGCTGGTGTAACCTTGATATGGCTGTGTCTGGGCTTTAGACTTTAGTAAGTAGTGATGATTGCTGGTGTAACCTTGATATGGCTGTGTCTGGCTTTAGACTTTAGTAAGTAGTGATGATTGCTGGTGTAACCTTGATATGGCTGTGTCTGGGCTTTAGACTTTAGTAAGTAGTGATGATTGCTGGTGTAACCTTGATATGGCTGTGTCTGGGCTTTAGACTTTAGTAAGTAGTGATGATTGCTGGTGTAACCTTGATATGGCTGTGTCTGGGCTTTAGACTTTAGTAAGTAGTGATGATTGCTGGTGTAACCTTGATATGGCTGTGTCTGGGCTTTAGACTTTAGTAAGTAGTGATGATTGCTGGTGTAACCTTGATATGGCTGTGTCTGGGCTTTAGACTTTAGTAAGTAGTGACGATTGCTGGTGTAACCTTGATATGGCTGTGTCTGGGCTTTAGACTTTAGTAAGTAGTGATGATTGCTGGTGTAACCTTGATATGGCTGTGTCTGGGCTTTAGACTTTAGTAAGTAGTGATGATTGCTGGTGTAACCTTGATATGGCTGTGTCTGGGCTTTAGACTTTAGTAAGTAGTGATGATTGCTGGTGTAACCTTGATATGGCTGTGTCTGGGCTTTAGACTTTAGTAAGTAGTGATGATTGCTGGTGTAACCTTGATATGGCTGTGTCTGGCTTTAGACTTTAGTAAGTAGTGATGATTGCTGGTGTAACCTTGATATGGCTGTGTCTGGGCTTTAGACTTTAGTAAGTAGTGATGATTGCTGGTGTAACCTTGATATGGCTGTGTCTGGGCTTTAGACTTTAGTAAGTAGTGACGATTGCTGTGTAACCTTGATATGGCTGTGTCTTGGGCTTAGACTTTAGTAAGTAGTGATGATGCTGGTGTAACCTAATATGGCTATGTCTGTGCTTTAGACTTTAGTAAGTAGTGATGATTGCTGTTTTGTTACATGATATAGGCCTACATGAGATTGGATTTGAATGCTGTATTGATTTTTTTGTTCATTTTGACAGAAAGCTATCACTTGTGAATGGTTACAGGGGCGTTTGAGCTGTTTGTTTGAACTATCAGAGTGATTTGCCTCTGTCTGGGTGTAAGAATGACAATGAGTAAGGACGGGTTGCATGTATTGTTAACAGTAGATGTGTGTTGTTTGTGTGACGTGAGTGTGATGAGGTGACTGGTGTATGTTTGTGTGTGAGTGTGTATGTGTGTGTGAGTGTGTCTGTGTGTGTGTGTGTGTGATGTGAGTGTGATGTGTGGCGTGTCTGTGTGTGTGTTGGTGTGTGTGTGTGTGTGTGTGTGTGTGTGAGTGTGTATTGTGTGTAGTGATGGTGTGTGTGTGTGTGTGTGTGTGTGTGTGTGTGTGTGAGGAGGTGAGAAAGAGAACATAATAAAATTTTATGAATATATGAATAGAGGCATGTTTCCTTTGGAGAGAGAGAGATGCGTTGATGAAGGAAGAGACAGAGCGAGCGTACATATATTGTTACACAGAGAGGTGTATTTCCTGTAGACAGAAAGTGTGATGAAGGAAGAGACAGAGCGTAAAATATATTGTTACACAGAGAGGTGTATTTCCTGTAGACAGAGAGTGTGATGAAGGAAGAGACAGAGCGTATATATATTGTTACACAGAGAGGTGTATTTCCTGTAACAGAGAAGTGTGATGAAGGAAGAGACAGAGCGTATATATATTGTTACACAGAGAGGTGTATTTCCTGTAGACAGTGAGTGTGATGGAGGAAGAGACAGAGCGTACATATATTGTTACACAGAGAGGTGTATTTCCTGTAGACAGTGAGTGTGATGGAGAAGAGACAGAGCGTACATATATTGTTACACAGAGAGGTGTATTTCCTGTAGACAGAGAGTGTGATGAAGGAAGAGACAGAGCGTACATATATTGTTACACAGAGAGGTGTATTTCCTTAGACAGTGAGTGTGATGAAGGAAGAGACAGAGCGTACATATATTGTTACACAGAGAGGTGTATTTCCTGTAGACAGAGAGCGTGATGAAGGAAGAGACAGAGCGTACATATATTGTTACACAGAGAGGTGTATTTCCTGTAGACAGAGAGTGTGATGAAGGAAGAGACAGAGCGTACATATATTGTTACACAGAGAGGTGTATTTACTGTAGACAGAGAGCGTGATGAAGGAAGAGACAGAGCGTACATATATTGTTACACAGAGAGGTGTATTTCCTGTAGACAGAGAGTGTGATGAAGGAAGAGACAGAGCGTATATATATTTTACACAGAGAGGTGTATTTCCTGTAGACAGAGAGTGTGATGAAGGAAGAGACAGAACGTACATATATTGTTACACAGAGAGGTGTATTTCCTCTAGACAGTGAGTGTGATGAAGGAAGAGACAGAGCGTACATATATTGTTACACAGAGAGGTGTATTTCCTGTAGACAGAGAGTGTGATGAAGGAAGAGACAGAACGTACATATATTGTTACACAGAGAGGTGTATTTCCTCTAGACAGTGAGTGTGATGAAGGAAGAGACAGAGCGTACATATATTGTTACACAGAGAGGTGTATTTCCTGTAGACAGAGACCGTGATGAAGGAAGAGACAGAGCGTACATATATTGTTACACAGAGAGGTGTATTTCCTGTAGACAGAGAGTGTGATGAAGGAAGAGACAGAGCGTACATATATTGTTACACAGAGAGGTGTATTTCCTGTAGACAGAGAGCGTGATGAAGGAAGAGACAGAGCGTACATATATTGTTACACAGAGAGGTGTATTTCCTGTAGACAGAGAGTGTGATGAAGGAAGAGACAGAGCGTATATAATATTGTTACACAGAGAGGTGTATTTCCTGTAGACAGAGAGCGTGATGAAGGAAGAGACAGAGCGTACATATATTGTTACACAGAGAGGTGTATTTCCTGTAGACAGAGAGTGTGATGAAGGAAGAGACAGAACGTACATATATTGTTACACAGAGAGGTGTATTTCCTGTAGACAGAAAGTGTGATGAAGGAAGAGACAGAGTGTACATATATTGTTACACAGAGAGGTGTATTTCCTGTAGACAGAGAGCGTGATGAAGGAAGAGACAGAGCGTACATATATTGTTACACAGAGAGGTGTATTTCCTGTAGACAGAGAGTGTGATAAAGGAAGAGACAGAACGTACATATATTGTTACACAGAGAGGTGTATTTCCTGTAGACAGAGAGTGTGATGAAGGAAGAGACAGAGCGTATTATATTGTTACACAGAGAGGTGTATTTCCTGTAGACAGAGAGTGTGATGAAGGAAGAGACAGAGCGTACATATATTGTTACACAGAGAGGTGTATTTCCTGTAGACAGAGAGTGTGATGAAGGAAGAGACAGAGTGTAATATATTGTTACACAGAGAGGTGTATTTCCTGTAGACAGAGAGTGTGATGAAGGAAGAGACAGAGTGTACAATATTGTTACACAGAGAGGTGTATTTCCTGTACACAGAGAGTGTGATGAAGGAAGAGACAGAGCGTATATATATTGTTACACAGAGAGGTGTATTTCCTGTACACAGGAGTGTGATGAAGGAAGAGACAGAGCGTACATATATTGTTACACAGAGAGGTGTATTTCCTGTAGACAGAGAGTGTGATGAAGGAAGAGACAGAGCGTATATATATTGTTACACAGAGAGGTGTATTTCCTGAGACAGGAGTGTGATGAAGGAAGAGACAGAGCGTACATATATTGTTACACAGAGAGGTGTATTTCCTGTAGACAGAGAGTGTGATGAAGGAAGAGACAGAGCGTACATATATATTGTTACACAGAGAGGTGTATTTCCTGTAGACAGAGAGTGTGATGAAGGAAGAGACAGAGCGTATATATATTGTTACACAGAGAGGTGTATTTCCTCTAGACAGAGAGGTGTGATGAAGGAAGAGACAGAGCGTATATATATTGTTACACAGAGAGGTGTATTTCCTGTAGACAGTGAGTGTGATGAAGGAAGAGACAGAGCGTAATAATATTGTTACACAGAGCGTGGTAATTCCTGTAGACAGAGAGTTGATGAAGAGAGAGACAGAGGTATATATATTGTTACACAGAGAGGTGTATTTCCTGTAGACAGAGAGTGTGATGAAGGAAGAGACAGAGTGTACATATATTGTTACACAGAGAGTGTGTATTTCTTGTAGACAGAGAGTGTGATGAAGGAAGAGACAGAGTGTACATATATTGTTACACAGAGAGGTGTATTTCCTGTAGACAGAGAGTGTGATGAAGGAAGAGACAGAGCGTATATATATTGTTACACAGAGAGGTGTATTTCCTGTACAAGAGAGTGTGATGAAGGAAGAGACAGAGGCGTACATATATTGTTACACAGAGAGGTGAAATTTCCTGTAGACAGAGAGTGTGATGAAGGAAGAGACAGAGCGTACTATATATTGTTACACAGAGAGGTGTATTTCCTCTAGACAGTGAGTGTGATGAAGGAAGAGACAGAGCGTACATATATTGTTACACAGAGAGGTGTAGTTTTCCTCTAGACAGAGAGTGTGATGAAGGAAGAGACAGAGCGTAATATATTGTTACACAGAGAGGTGTATTTCCTGTAGACAGAGAGTGTGATGAAGGAAGAGACAGAGCGTATATATATTGTTACACAGAGAGGTGGTATTTCCTGTAGACAGGAGTGTGTGATGTAGAGAGAGAGTCGGTATTATATTGTTCACAGAGAGGTGTATTTCCTGTAGACAGTGAGTGTGGATGAAGAAGAGATCAGGCGTACATTATTGTTACACAAGGGTGTATTTCCTGTAGCACAAGAGTTTGATGTTTGTTCAAGAGGGACTCGTCACACTCAAAACAATTCCATACACACTTCACCCAAATCTGCCAACAATTACTTGGCGGACTCCTTAAGCCTGAGCAAAACGCTGTGCACAAGCAAGCTCTTGAAATGGGGAGAAGAGTAAGAGAAAAAAAGGAGAGAGAATGTGTGTGTGTGTGTGTGTGTGTATGTGTGTGTGTTTATATGTGTGTGTATGTGTCTGTGTGTGTGAGTGTGTGTGTATGTGTCTGTGTATATGTATGTGTCTGTGTATGTATGTGTGTGTATGTGAGTGTTGTGTGTGTATGTGTGTGGTTGTGTGTGTGTATGTATATGTGTGTGTGTATGTGTGTGTGCGTTTGCGAGTGTTGTGTATGTATGTGTGTGTGTGTGTGTGTATATATGTGTGTGTGTATGAGTGTGTGTATATGTGTGTGTGTGTATGCAAGTGTTGTGTGTGTATGTGTGTGTGTATGTGTGTGTGTGTGAGTGTTGTGTGTGTGTGTGTGTATATATATGTGTATGTGTGTGTGTGTGTATGTTCGAGACGTGACATTTGTACTAAACGGAGGTGCATCTTTCGTAGTTGTCTTAGTTGTATGTATGTGGTTTTTCTATACCAACAATGCTATGCAGAGGCATGCTGTTAAAATGGGGAGAAGAGGGAGAGAGAATGTGTGTGTGTGTATGTGTGTGTGTGTGTTTATGTATGGTTGTGTGTGTGTGGTTGTGTATATGTGTGTGTGTGGTTGTTGGTGTATGTGTGTGTGTGTGTTGTATGTGTGTGTATGTGTGTGTGTGTTTGCGAGTTGTGTGTATGTGTGTGTGTGTATGTGTGAGTGTTGTGTGTGTGAGTGTTGTGTGTGTATGTGTGTGTGGTTGTGTGTATGTGTGTGTGTGTGTGTATGTGAGTGTTGTGTGTGTGTATGTGTGTGTGTGTGTGTATGTATGTGTGTGTATGTATGTGTGTGTATGTGTGTGAGTGTTGTGTGTATGTGTTTGTGTGGTGGTGGTCTTCGATTTAATGTGTATTCACTCAAATGGTTTTAGACAAAAACAAACAAACAAACAAAAAAGGGGGAAATAGGGGAATACAGGAAGAGGGTATATGAAAATTATCACACACTCAAAACAATTCCATACACACTTCACCCAAATCTGCCAACAATTACTTGGCGGACTCCTTAAGCCCGAGCAAAACGCTGTGCACAAGCAAGCTCTTGAAATGGGGAGAGGAGTAAGAGAAAAAAAGGAGAGAGAATGTGTGTGTGTGTGTGTGTGTTTATGTGTGTGTGTGTGTGTGTGTGTTTATGTGTGTGTGTTTATGTGTGTGTGTTTATGTGTATGTGTGTGTGTTTATGTGTGTGTGTGTTTATGTGTGTGTGTCTGTGTGTGTGTGTGTGTGTGTTTATGTGTGTGTGTGTGTGTGTGTTTATGTGTGTGTGTTTTATGTGTATGTGTGTGTTTATGTGTGTGTGTGTGTCTGTGTGTGTATATGTGTGTGTATATGTGTGTGTATATGTGTATGTTGTGTGTTATGTTCGTTCGTTATTTCTTTTAACGTCTGTTCACATATGTGCTTTTAGACGGAAAAAAAAAAAGAAAAAAAAAAGGTGTTTATGGGGTGGAAGATTCTACGAAATCATAAAGACAGTTTAACATATTAATTAACATTAAAAAAAATTTATAGGACAATAGAAAAGCAATCATAA
>JAPXFY010000032.1:5716571-5721571 GCA_030674185.1 Monoplex corrugatus | reverse complement strand
ACCCATACCCCCACCACCCACACACCAACACTCTCGAACCCACACCACCTACACCCCCACACCAACCCCTTACCCAAACCCACACCACCCACACACCCCAACCACACCACCCA
Organism: Monoplex corrugatus; assembly: GCA_030674185.1. Taxonomy (NCBI): domain Eukaryota; kingdom Metazoa; phylum Mollusca; class Gastropoda; order Littorinimorpha; family Ranellidae; genus Monoplex; species Monoplex corrugatus. The sequence goes on along the minus strand of JAPXFY010000032.1, from coordinate 5,721,458 downwards.
CACACTCACAACACATACACCCACACCACTCACCTCCACCATCACCACCCCACTCGACCACACACTCATACCACCCACACGCACACCACCCACTTCCCCACACCACACAAAAGTCCACCCGCACCTACACCACCCACACCCAAACAACCAACACCCACCACCTACACCCCAACACCCACACCAACACATCCACCCACACCCACCACCCACACCAACATCCATACCACTCATACCTCCACACGCACACCTCCACATCACACACACCACCCACAAGCACACCCACACCCGAACAACCACACCCCACCACCCACAGCACCCCACCCCCACAAACCCAAAGCACACCCACACCACCCACATAGACACCACCCACATCACACAACCTACCACCCACACCCAACACCTACACCAACCACACCCACCACCCACACCATTTACACACACACCACCCACATCCACACCACACAACACACCTAAACCCACTACCCCACCCCACAAACCATACCCACACCAACACCCCCACGAACATCCAACCCACAAGCACACCCACACAACAAACATCCACACTACCCATGCATCCACACCAACACCCACCCCACCCACACCCCAACCCCCTCCCCACCCCACCCACACCCCCGCCCACACCATACCACCCCACCCACAAGCACACACGCAAACCAACCCACCTACACCCACCCCTACCTCATACTCACACCACCCAAACCCACTCCACCCACACCCAACCAACCACACCCCACACCACCACCACCCACACCACCACACTTACAACACCAACCACACCCACACCACCAACAGACACACCACCAACAGACACACCACCCACACCCCATCCACAACCACACCATCCACACTACCCAAACTAACACCCCCACCCCACCCACAAGCACACCCACACCACCCTACCCACACACACACCCCATTCACACCACCCCCTCCCCAACACCACCCTCACACCACCGACAATCCACACCACCCACACCCCACACCACCATCACCCCATCCACAAGCACACACACAACTCACACTACCCACACTCACACCACCCCACACAACCCCAACCACACCACCCACGTCCCACACCACCCAAACCCCCACACCCACAACTCCACACCACCCACACCCGCACAGCACCCACAAGCACACCACACTACCCATCCCCACACAACCCACACGCATATCTGCACGCCACTCACACCCACACCCACACCTGATCACCCACACCATTCACCTGATCACACCCACACCCACCCACCCAACCCCCGACAACACCCACACGTCCCAAACGTCCAACAACACCACCACCACCACACCCACATCCCCTAACCCCACACACCCAAACAACAACCACCTGGGGGTATTGGGGTGGTGTGGCGGTGGAGTTGTCCGTGTGGGTGGTGTGTGTCGTGTGGGTGGTTGTGATGTGGATGTGTGGGTGTGGTTGTTGGGTGGTTGGGATGTGGTGGTGTGAGTGTCGTATGGATGGTAGGGTGGTGGATGTGAGTGGTTTGCTGTCCATGTGGATGGAGTGGTTGGTGTTGTGGTGGTGTTAAGTGTGGTGGTGTGATTGAAGATGGTGTTATGGTGTAGGTGGTGGGGGTGGTGTGGAGGTGTGGTTGTGGTGTGTGGTGGTGGTTGGTATGGTGTGGAGTGTTGGGTGTGAGTGTCATGGTGATGGGTGGTGTGGGTTTGGTGTGGATGTGTGGTGTGTTGGTTGGATGTGTGTGAGTGTGTGGTATGTGGGGGTGGTGAGTGTGGTGTGGTGAGTGGTTGGTGGTATGGGGTAGTGTGGGTGTGGATGTGGTGGGGGGTTGTGGTTGTGGTTGACATGGAGGTATGGGTGGTGTGGTAAATATGGGTGGTGGGTGGGTGGCTGGTGATGTGGGTGGTGTGTGTCCGTGTGGCTGGAGTGGTTGTCGGTGGTGTGGTTGTGTGTGGTGTGGATCTGGGTGGTGGGTGTGGTTGATGTGGGGTGGGTGGGTGGGTGGTGTGGTATGGGTGCTGTGGGTGTGCGTGGTGTGGTAAGTGTGGGTGGTGTGATTGAGAGGGTGTTGTGGGTGTAGGTGGTGGAGTGTGGGTGGTGTGCATCTGGGTGTTGTGGTGATGGAGGAGTGGTGGAGGTGTGGGTTTGGGTGGTGGGGTGTGGGGTGTTGTTGATGTGGAGGTGTGTGTGGTGGGGTGTGGGTGTTGTTGATGTGGAGGTGTGGGTGGTGTCGGGTGGTGAGGTGTGGGTGTTGTGATTGAGGGGGTGTTGTGGGTGTAGGTGGTGGGGAGGTGTGCGTCTGGGTGGTTGTGTGGTGGTGGAGGTGTGAGATGTGTGGTTGGTTGGTGTGTGGGTGGTGTATGTGTGGATGGTGTTGTGGGTGGTGTGATGTGGGTGGTGTGGGTGCTGGTGTGTGTGGTGTTGTGTGTGAGGTATGGAGGTAAGAGTGGTATTGGGTGGTGGTGGTTGGGATGTGGGTGGTGTTAATGTCCATGTGCATGGTGTGGGTGGTGAGGTGTGGGTGTGGATGGTGTGGTGTGGTTGATGTGGTGTGGTAAGTGTGGGTATGGTGTGGGTGGTGTGATTGAGGTGTTGTTGTGGGTGTAGGTGGTGGTGTGGTGTGGAAGTGTGCGTCTGGGTGGTGGATGGTGTGGAGGTGTGGGTATTTGGTGTTTGGATGGTGTATGTGTGGGTGGGGTGGGTGGTTGGGATGTGGGTGGTGTGTGTCCATGTGTATTGTGTGGGTGGTGTGGATGTGGGTGGTGGAGTGTGGTTGGTGTGGATGTGGGTGATGTGTGGATGGTGGGGTGTGGTTGATGTGGTGTGGATGTTGTAGTAAGTGTGGGGGTGGTGTGCGTGTGGGTGGTGTGGGCGTCCATGTGGGTGTTTGTGGTGTGTGTGGGTGGTGTGGAGGTGTGGGGTGGGTGGTGTGATTGAGGGGTTGTTTTAGGTGTAGGTTCTGGGGTGTGGGTGGTGTGGAGGTGTGCGTCTGGGTGGTGTATGTGTGGTTGGTTGGTGTGTGGCTGGTGTATGTGTGGGGTGTGTGGGTGTGGTTGGTGGTGTGGATGGTGTGTGATATGTGTAGAGGTGTGAGGGGTGGGTGGTCAGGATGTGGGTGGGGTTAGTGTCCATGTTGATGGTGTGGGTGTGAGTGGTGTGGATGAGGGTGGTGGGGTGTGGGTGTTGTGGTAGTTTGTCGTTGGTGTGGGTGTCCGTGTTGGTGGTTGAGGTGTGGGTGTGGATGGTTGTGGGGGTGTGGTGTGGGTGGTGTAATTGAGGGGTGTTGTGGGTGTAGGTGGTGGGTGTGGGTGGTGTGGAGGTGAGCGTCTGGGTGGTGGTGATGTGTGGTGGTGGTGGTGTGAGAGGTGTGGGTGGATGGGTGGTGGGTGTGTGAGGTGTAGAGGTTGAGTGGTGTGGGCAGTGGGGTGTGGGTAGTGGGGTTTGGGTGTTGGTGTGGATGGTGTGTGAGGTGTAGAGGTGAGTGGTGGGGGGTAGTGTGGGTGGTTGGGATGTGGGTGGTGTGAGTGTCCGTGTGGATGATGTGGGTGGTGGGGTGTGGGTGTGGATGGTGTGCGTGTGTGTGGTGTGGGTGTGTGAGGTGTAGAGGTGTGAGTGGTTGGGATGTGGATGGTGTGAGTGTCCGTGTGAATGGTGTGGGTGTGGGTGGTGGGTGTGGGTAATGTGTTGGTGGGGTGGTGTCGTAAGTGTGGGTGGTGTGAGTGTCCGTGTGAATGGTGTGGGTGTTGATGGTGTGGATGATGTGGGTATGGGTGGTGTGGCTGTATGTGGTGTGTGTGTCAGTATGGGTGGTGATGGTGTGGGTAGTGTGGATATGGGTAGTGGGGTGTGGGTGGCGGGATGTGGGTGTGGGTTATGTGGTGTGGGTAGTGTTGGATGGGGTGATGTGGGTGTGGGTGTAGTTGGTGGTGTGAAGGTGTGGGTGGTGAGGATGTGGGTTGTGTGGGTGGTGGGGTGATGTGGATGTGTGGGTGGTGGGTTTGGGTGGTGTGGTTGTGGGTTATTTGGGTGTGGGTGGTGTGTTTGTGGGTGGTGGGTGTGGAGGTGTGTGGTGTTGGTATGGGTGGTTCGGTGTGGGTGGTGTGGGTGTTGGGGGTGGTGGGTGGTGGAGGTGTGGGGGGTTTTGTGTGGGTGGTGTGGAGGGGTGGGGTGGGTTTTGTTTGGGTGTGAGTGTGGGGGTTTGTGGGTGTGGGTGTATGTTTGTGGGGTGTGTGTGGGTGGGTGTGGGGGTGTAGGGTGTGTGGGGCATATTGAACCTGGGACGTATCGAACCTGGGACGTATCGAACCTTACTTGACTCTAACAATGACGGTGGCCGGATACGAACAACTATATATGTTCGTGCAGGATTAAATTACTGCGAAAGAACATCGCCAGTACCAAAGTCGTCCGCATCTATTTCATCATGTGCAATCATTATAAAAATTTTCCTCATTACTAGTTCTGAATATGGCCTCTATTTATCTACCAGGAGGTCCCGATTCTGTGAATACCGACTGGCTGAAACAGTGTCAAGATCAAGGAGACAAGTGGATTATTGGTGGTGATTTTAATGCACATGCCCCATTTTGGGACAAGAATTGTAAAATCATAACCAGCAATAGGTTGATTGACAATACTGTAGATTCCAATTTATACTTACTTAACAACGGACACGTTACCCGTGTCCCTGATATACCGACCCACAGACCCACAGCTATCGACCTCACTTTAATATCTCCATCGCTAGCACCAAATGCCACATGGCAAACAGAGGATGACTTGTTAGGATCAGATCATATCCCCATACTTCTTACCCTAAAGCTTACTACTGAAATAGACGCAATGCCACAAGATAGTTTACCCAGGTTTAATTATAGATACGCAGACTG
>JAPXFY010000032.1:5704071-5711571 GCA_030674185.1 Monoplex corrugatus | reverse complement strand
AGATCTTGTTTGTAATTTTGATGATTCAAGAGCTTGAAGTACAGGTTTTGAATCAACGCAAGAAAGTATCTGAAGAATTGTCCTAGGAAGACTTAGCATATAATTCAAAGCCATTAATATTGCAAAGAGTTCAGCGGTAATGACAGATTTATTGAGCCCAATATAGAAAGATTTCTCAATTTTGAGATCAGGTATTGAAAACGCTGAGCCTGCTTGCCTTTCAACTATTGATCCATCAGTGAAAATTTTCAAGTGATCAGAATAAAAGTCTTCTATATCACATTTAACTTGACTTGCCAGTAACTTGATATTATCTTCTTTTTTTCAAATCTGTGTGGTATATGTCAGATCGTGCTCTTTGGAGTTCCCAACTGGGTACTGGTGAAAAGGAAGGTCTAATACATGTAGATACAGGATCCGCTTTTAGATCAATTCCAGAGCCTTTCATAACGTCAGATGTATATGTTGCAAGAGTGACCTGTGAAGATATTGATTTAGCTCTTTTTGGAAAGTCAGTGTCTGATCTTAAGTTTGATTCATTTTCGATTGTTTTCTGTAGTGGTGGTTCTTAACAAAACTTTAGTAGAAGCGACTTTCCTTTGTTCATCAAGTGGCAACAATTTGATTGCATCGTATGTGCGAAGACAAGAAGCATACATTAGAAGACCCAGCGCAAGTTTGAAACCTTTACAATCTAAGCTCTGCAGTTTTGTTATGCCCCGTTTACACGACGTGCAACTAGCGTGCAACTAATCGGTTGCACTACCATGCAACCTATTCACAACCCCAGACGACTCCAGGCAATAGGTTGTCTGAGGTTGTCTGGAGTTGTCAGTTTTTCGGTAAAATCCCATTTTTAGTTGTACGTGTAGTTGCACGGCCGAAAATAATATTGTCCTAGAGCGATAATGTTTTCGTAGTTGCATCAGTTGCACGGCCCCAAACGGTTGTGTGGAGTTGGGAACACTTTTACACGAGTTGCCTGGAGTTGGCTGGGGTTGTAGGCAGGAAGTAGTTTCGCGCCACGCGTGCCTCCGTGACACACGCAGCGCGAGCCTCAAGAAACGGCGGGAACAGGGGAGGAGCCTAACGGTTGCACGTTTCCTTTTACACGAATGCAACTCCACACAACTTTGCGGTTGCACGGCTCCTCGTGCAACTGGTAAAACCCAGTGGTTGCACGTTAGTTGCATCCCGTGTAAACGTAGCATTAGTAAATGTTTAGGTGCACTGAAGAAGATTTCTTGGTCATAGGTTAATTTAGATCTAATAAGCGATTTACAAAGATGAACAAGCGTTGATGTATCTTGTCCCCATGTCTGTTTGCGAACTATTTTCAAGAAATTCAAATTTTTTTGAGCTTTCGTTAATAAGTATTCAATATGCTGATTCCAAGATAATTTCGCGGTAAGGAAAACTCCTAAGAATTTAATCGACTCGTTATACTGAAGAAGAGTATCTCCCAGTTTGAAAGTGGGAATATTTGATGGGTTAGCTCCACTGTTAAATAAATCTATCTTTGTTTTTTTCCACAGATAGATGCGTTCTGGCTAGAAACATAGGGAGGCATATCCATCAACTTTTTTGGGAAAAACCGAGGAGGAAATCAACCCATCAACGCCATCAATCAAGACCCGGCTTTCAACCTCGTTTTTCTTCCCGCCTTTGTCATTTTAGATTCAGCCCAGATCCAGTTCCTCTCTGTTCAGTACTCAACTACATAGTTTTACTTTTTAAAAATTTTATTATTTTTATTTTTGCTTGTTTGCTTACTTATGATATGTATAAATTTTACTTGTCCGTTAAATGAATATCTAAATGTACGATACTATTCCAAACGTATTCAACCGTTCTTCATGAAGAAGTGTGTGGTCAGTGATATTAACATTGTTCAGTGGAACACACGTTCCATTGTTAAAACATTTCCTACTTGAGTAACTATCTATCTTCTAGAAACATCCAAGTCTTGCTTCTACAATCGCTGAATACCACCAAAACCAATATACCTAAAAATAGTAAAATATCTGGGTTTTATTATCCACCAGTATATGACTCTAACGGGGACATCTCGATACGTCCCACACCAACATCCATACCACCCACACCCCAACCCCCTCCCCCACCCCACCCACACACCACCCTCACCCACAATACCCATACCCCCACCACCCACACACCAACACCCTCGAACCCCCACCACCTACATCCCCACACCAACCCCATACCCAAACCCACACCACCCACACACCCCAACCACACCACCCACACACTCACAACACATACACCCACACCACTCACCTCCACCATCACCACCCCACTCGACCACACACTCATACCACCCACACGCACACCACCCACTTCCCCACACCACACAAAAGTCCACCCACACCACCTGCACCTACACCACCCACACCCAAACAACCAACACCCACCACCTACACCCCAACACCCACACCAACACATCCACCAACACCCACCACCCCCACCCACACCAACATCCATACCACTCATACCTCCACACGCACACCTCCACATCACACATACCACCCACAAGCACACCCACACCCAAACAACCCCACCCCACCCCACCCACATCACCCCCACAAACCAAAAGCACACCCACATAGACACCACCCACATCACACAACCTACCACCCACACCCAACACCTACACCAACCACACCCACCACCCACACCATTTACACACACACCACCCACATCCACAACACACACACACCTAAACCCACTACCCCACCCCACAAACCATACCCACACCAACACGAACATCCAAACCACAAGCACACCCACACAACAAACATCCACACTACCCATGCATCCACACCAACACCCACCCCACCCACACCCCAACCCCCTCCCCACCCCACCCACACCCACACCATACCACCCCACCCACAAGCACACACGCAAACCAACCAACCCACACCCACCCCTACCTCATACTCACACCACCCAAACCCACTCCACCCACACCCAACCAACCACACCCCACACCACCACACTTACAACACCAACCACACCCACACCACCAACAGACACACCACCCACACCCCACCCACAACCACACCATCCACACTACCCAAACCAACACCCCCACCCCACCCACAAGCACACCCACACCACCCTACCCACACACCCACCCCATTCACACCACCCCCTCCCCAACACCACCCTCACACCACCGACAATCCACACCACCCACACCCCACACCACCATCACCCCATCCACAAGCACACACACAACTCACACCACCCACACTCACACCATCCCACCACCCACACAACCCCCAACCACACCACCCACGTCCCACACCACCCAAACCCCCACACCCACAACTCCACACCACCCACACCCGCACAGCACCCACAAGCACACCACACCACCCATCCCCACACAACCCACACGCACATCTGCACGCCACTCACACCCACACCCACACCTGATCACCCACACCATTCACCTGATCACACCCACATCCACCCACCCAACCCCCGACAACACCCACACGTCCCAAACGTCCAACAACACCACCACCACCACACCCACATCCCCTAACCCCACACACCCAAACAACAACCTGGGGGTATTGGGATGTGGGCGGTGTGTGTCCGTGTGGGTGGTGTGTGTGTCCGTGTGGGTGGTGTGAAGATGTGGGTGGTTGGTTGTGTGGGTGGTTGGGATGTGGGTGGTGTGAGTGTCCGTATGGATGGTGTGGGTGGTTGGGATGTGAGTGGTGTGCGTGTCCATGTGGATGGAGTGGTTGTGTGGTTGTGGGTGGTGTTAAGTGTTGGTGGTGTGATTGAGATGGTGTTATGGGTGTAGGTGGTGGGGTGTGGATGGTGTGGAGGTGTGCGTCTGAGTGGTGGTGTGTGTGGTAAGTGGTGTGGGGTGTAAGAGGTGTGGGTGTATGGTTGATGTGGTGTGGGTGTTGGTGTGATGGTGGTGTGAGTGTGTGGTTGGTGGTTGGGATGTTGTGGTGTGAGTGTCCATGTGGAATGTGTGGGTGGTGGGGTGTGGGTGTGGTTGATGTGGAGTGTGGGTGATATGGGTGTGTGGATGTGGGTAGTGGGTGTGTGGTGGGTGTGGTGGTTGACATGAGGTGTGGGTGGTGTGGTAAATATGGGTGGTGGGGTGGGGGTTGGGATGTGGGTGATGTGAGTGTCCGTGTGGCTGGAGTGGTTGTCAGTGGTGTGGTGTGGATCTGGGTGGTGGGTGTGGTTGAGTGTGGGGTGGGGTGGGTGGGTGGTGTGGGAAAGGTGCTGTGGGTGTGCGTGGTGTGGTAAGGTGGGTGGTGTGATTGAGAGGGTGTTGTGGGTGTAGTGGGTGGAGTGTGGGTGGTGTGGTCTGGGTGTTGGTGTTGTGGTGGTGTGGGTTTGGTGGTGGGTGTTGTTGGTGTGGAGGTGTGGTGGTGGGGTGTGGGTGTGTTGTGATGTGGAGATGTGGGTGGTGTCGGGTGGTGAGTGTGTGGATGTTGTGATGTGAGGGGGTGTTGTGGGTGTGGTGGTGGGGAGGTGGTGCGTCTGGGTGGTTGTGGTGGTGGTGGAGGTGTGAGATGTGGTGGGTGGTGTTGGGATGTGGGGTGTGGTGTGTGGTGTGGTGTTGGTGTGTGAGGTATGGGGTAAGAGTGGTATGGGTGGTGGTGGTGGTGGTTGGGATATGGGTGGTGTTAATGTCCATGTGCATGGTGTGGGTGGTGAGTGTGGGTGTGGATGGGTGGTGTGGTTAATGTGGTGTGGTAAGTGTGGGTATGGTGTGGGTGGTGTGATTGAGGTTTTGTTGTGTGGGTGTAGGTGGTGGTGTGGTGGTGGAAGTGTGCGTCTGGGTGGTGGATGGTGTGGAGTATGGGTATTTGGTGTTTGGATGGTGTATGTGTGGGTGGGGTGGGTGGTTGGGATGTGGGTGGTGTGTGTTTGGATTGTGTGGTTTGGTGTGGATGTGTGGTGGTGGAGTGTGGTTGGTGTGGATGTGGGTGATGTGTGGATGGTGTGGGGGGTGGTGTGGTTGATGTGGTGTGGGTGTTGTAGTAGTTGGGGGGTGGATGTGCGTGTGGGTGGTGTGGTAAGTGTAGGTATAGGTGGTGTGTTGTCCATGTGGGTGGTTGTGGTGTGTGTGGGAGGTGTGGTGTGTGGGTGGTAGTGTGATTGAGGGGTTGTTTTAGGTGTAGGTTCTGGGGTAGTGGGTGTGGTGTGGAGGTGTGCGTCTGGGTGGTGGAGGTGTGAGAGGTGTGGGTGGTTGGTGTGTGGCTGGTGTATGTGTGGGTGGTGTGGGTGTTGGTGTGGTTGGTGTGTGATGGTGTGTGGGTGTAGAGGTGTGAGTGGTGGGTGGTCGGGATGTGGGTGGGTTAGTGTCCATGTTGATGGTGTGGGTGTGAGGTGTGTGATGAGGGTGGTGGGGTGTGGGTGTTGTGGTAGTTGTCGTTGGTGGTGGGTGTCCGTGTTGGTGGTTGAGGTGTGGGTGTGGATGGTGTGGGGTGTGGGTGGGGTGTGTGATTGAGGGGTGTGTGTTGAGGTGTAGGTTGGGTGTGGGGTGGTGTGGAGGTGAGCGTCTGGGTGGTGGGGTGGGTGTGGGGTGGTGGGTGGTGGTGTGAGGGTTTGGATGTGGGTGGGTTGGTGTGATGGTGTAGAGGTGAGTGGTGGGGTGTGTGGGTGGTTGGGATGTGGGTTGTGTGAGTGTCGTGTGGATGATGTGAGTGGTGGGGTGTGGGTGTGTGGTGTGTGTGCTGTGGTGTTGTGGTGTGGGTGGTGTGAGGTGTGAGGTGTGAGTGGGATGTGGGTGGTGTGGAGTGTCGTGTGAATGGTGGTGGGTGTGGGATGGTGGTGGTGTGGGTAATGTGTTGGTGGGGTGGTGTGTAAGTGTGTGGGTGGTGTGGAGTGTCCGTGTGAATGGTGTGGGTGTGGATGATGTGGGTTGGGTGGTGTGGGTGTATGGGGTGGTGGTGTGTGGTCAGTATGGGTGGTGGTGTGTGTGGGTAGTGTGGAATAGGTAGTGGGGTGTGGGTGGGGAATGTGGGTGTGGGTGTGTGGTGTGGGTGTAGTGTTGGATGGGGTGATGTGGGTGTGGGTGTAGTTGGTGTGGTAGTTGGTATGTGTGGGTGGTGTGAAGGTGTGGGTGTGTGGGTGTGGGGTGGTGGGATGTGGGTTGTTTGGGTGGTGGGGTGATGTGGATGTGTGGGTGGTGGGTTTGGGTGGTGTGGTTGTGGGTTGTTTGGGTGTGGGTGGTTGTTGTGTGTGGGTGGTGGAGGTGTGTGGTGTTGGTTGGGTGGTGTGGAGGTGTGGGTGTGTTGTGGGGTTGGGGGGTGTTTGTGTGGGTGGTGTGAGGGGTGGGGGTGGGTTGTTTGGGTGTGAGTGTGGGGTTTGTGGGTGTGGTGTATGTTTGTGGGGTGTGTGTGGGTGGTGTGGGGTGTAGGGTGTGTGGGGCATATTGAACCTGGGACGTATCGAACCTGGGACGTATCGAACCTTACTTGACTCTAACAATGACGGTGGCCGGATACGAACAACTATATATGTTCGTGCAGGATTAAATTACTGCGAAAGAACATCGCCAGTACCAAAGTCGTCCGCATCTATTTCATCATGTGCAATCATTATAAAATGTTCCTCATCACTAGTTCTGAATATGGCCTCTATTTATCTACCAAGAGGTCCCGATTCTGTGAATACCGACTGGCTGAAACAGTTTCAAGATCAAGGAGACAAGTGGATTATAGGTGGTGATTTTAATGCACATGCCCCATTTTGGGACAAGAATTGTAAAATCATAACCAGCAATAGGTTGATTGACAATATTGTAGATTCCAATTTATACTTACTTAACAACGGACACGTTACCCGTGTCCCTGATATACCAACCCACAGACCCACAGCTATCGACCTCACTTTAATATCTCCATCGCTAGCACCAAATGCCACATGACAAACAGAGGATGACTTGTTAGGATCAGATCATATCCCCATACTTCTTACCCTAAAGCTTACTACTGAAATAGACGTAATGCCACAAGATAGTTTACCCAGGTTTAATTATAGATACGCAGACTGGCCAGTTTTAAAGCTATCCTATAAAAGACAAGAACAGATCTATCTGAAACAATGATCTTAAACGATATGTACGCAGATTTCTGCAACTCACTCATAAGGGCTGCAAAATTTTCAATTCCAGAGCTTAAAGTGTCAAAAACAGGAAAACATTATGGAAATGTCTGGTGGAATAAAGAGTGTGAAAAGGCCGTCAACGAAAAGAAAGAAAAATACAAAAAATATCTAACAAATAGGTCACCTGAAAATCATACAGCGATGAAAAATGCCAATATAAACTGTAACAGAGTCATAGAACAAGCTAAAGAACAATATTGGACATCTTTTTGTACATGTGAAGTAAGTGACCATAAAGATATGCAAAAGATTTGGGAAAAACTGAAAACAATGAAAAATGGGATCAAGTTGCCATCAATTCCAGTAAAGCTAAAAAATAATCCTTTA
>JAPXFY010000032.1:5694071-5699071 GCA_030674185.1 Monoplex corrugatus | reverse complement strand
AGGAACACCGCCATTCGGTCCGGGACTGTTTACTTGCTAACAAGCTAGCTTATTCACAGCCACCCTCCATATCTGAAGGGCTTCACTATCCGCCACCTGTGACCCGCCTGGGTGGGGATGGTCGCCCCGCCACTGAATTGGAAGTCGGCCTTTTTCAGGGGGTGAGGGAGTGAAAGGGTTAAGTTTTTGCAGCTTATGGACAGGCTGGGGGAGTGAAAGGTTTAACCAGTTACTGCTCCATGAAAGTGCCATGATCGACGAAAGTGCAATAAGTTCAGCAAACAACAAAATCACATACAAAGTGGCAGGCATGGTAGTCAGAACGGCAGTGGTGAATGTCCACTCGACAAGCGACGTCTCACAACTTTGGACACGTGATCTGTTGACCCAGGGTGATTTCTGTTGTATCTTCATGTGCGCACGTGCACTGACGATTCTGTAGGCCCCGCTGTTCACAACACTGCCTGTCATTTTCCCTAATCAGTAATACGTATACAGGGGGTGCAAAAGTAGGTATACAGTAAGTATCACATCATTATTATAATACTTGATTCTGCTCTCGATTAGAAGAGTGTGTGAATACCGACGGCAAGCAGTTTGAGTATCTGAGGGATTAAGGCTGTGCTTGTTATTACATGTATATGCAACATTCATTTGTTTGTATAATAAATGCAATGAGTATTGTAAGTGTTTTCTTTTTTCATAACTGTATACCTACTTTTGCACCCCCCCTGTATATAAACACAGTCAATGGGATATGTAACATCAATGTAGCACAAACACATAAACACAGTTAGTCGGACACACACATTACTGAAGTATTGGCATGCACACAGTCAGTCAAATACATACACTTGTGCAGAATAAAAAAAAAGTCAAATCCACTAATGCAGGAAAAAAGTCAAATCCACTAATGCAGAATTTCAAAAAAATATCTTGAACAAGTTAAATCCACTAATGCAGAATAATAATAATAATAATAATAATAATAATAAAAAGTCAAATACACTAATGCAGAATATTAAAAAAAAGTCAAATACACCAATGCAGAATTTTAAAAAAAAAAGAAGTCAAATACACTAATGCAGAATATTAAAAAAAAAAAAAGTCAATACACTAATGCAGAATTTAAAAAAAAAAAGAAGTCAAATACACTAATGAAGAATATTAAAAAGTCAAATACACTAATGCAGAATTTTAAAAAAAGAGTCAAATACACTAATGCAGAATATTAAAAAGTCAAATACACTAATGCAGAATAATAATATATTAAAAAAGTCAAATACACTAATGCAGAATAATAATAAAAATTTAAAAAAGTCAAATACACTAATGCAGAAATTAAAAAAAAAGTCAAATACACTAATGCAGAAATTAACAAAAAAAGGCAAATACACTAATGCAGATAATAATAATTAAAAAAGTCAAATACACTAACACAGAATAATAATAATATATTAAAAAAGTCAAATACACTAACGCAGAATAAAATAATATATTAAAAAAGTCAAATACACTAATGCAGAATAATAATTTTAAAAAAGTCAAATACACTAATGCAGAATAATAATTTTTAAAAAGTCAAATACACTAATGCAGAAATTTAAAAAAAAGTCAAATACACTAATGCAGAATAATAATATACAAAAAAAAAGTCAAATACACTAATGCAGAAATTTTTTTAAAAAGTCAAATACACTAATGCAGAATAATAATATATTAAAAAAGTCAAATACACTAATGCAGAATAATAATAAAAAAAAAGTCAAATACACTAATGCAGAATAATAATATATTAAAAAAGTCAAATACACTAATGCAGAATAATAATAAAAAAAGTCAAATACACTAATGCAGAATAAATAATATATAAAAAAAAAAGTCAAATACACTAATGCAGAAATTTTTTAAAAAGTCAAATAAACTAATGCAGAAATTTTTTAAAAAAAAGTCAAATACACTAATGCAGAAATTTTAAAAAAAGTCAAATACACTAATGCAGAATAAATTTTTTTTTAAAAATCAAATACACTAATGCAGAATTTAAAAAAAGTCAAATACACTAATGCAGAATTTAAAAAAGTCAAATACACTAATGCAGAATTAAAGTCAAATATATTCACTAATGCAGAATGTAAAAAAAAAAGTCAAATACACTAATGCAGAATTAAAGTCAAATCCACTAATGCAGAATTTAAAAAACTATTTTGAACAAGTCAAGTCAATTACACTAATGCAGAATATGGAAACAAGTCAAATACATCAATGCAGAATTTAAAAAAGTCAAATACACTAATGGAGAATGTAAAAAAAAAAAAAGTCAAATACATATGTATACACTAATGCAGAGAACAAAACCAGATCCTCAAGAATAAGAAGAACAAACCCACAATATGAAATCAGAAATTTATGGTATCACCAGGGCAGAAAAGATACATCATCATCATCAGGTGCCCTGCCGCATGGCGTTGGCGATCATGGACTTCCATCTGCCTCTATCTCTCGTTGCCCTTAGCATCTCCCCCACCCTCCCTGTCCCCAGCCATTCTGCAAGTCCGTCCAGCATTTTCTCCCTGGGTCTACCCGGTGCTCTCTTTCGAAAAGATACATACAGGAGAAAATTGTATGAATCAGTTTTTACATACACACATGCACACACACCACACGAAAACACACACACGAAAACACACACACAAACACACACATACATACACGCGCACAGTTGCTCGTTCCCAGGTGGAGACAATAGGGAGCATCATTTTTGCCCCCAGTCACCCTTAAAGAAACACACATCATCTTTTAACAGATCTACGTCACTTAACCCTATTGACTCTGGCATCTTGTCCACCAGCATCCTGCATTGTCAACCATGCCAGCAAAGCAAAAACTTAACCCTTTGACTCCCTCAACCTGTCCATCAGCTTCCTGCAGTAAGCTTAGCTTATGGATAGGGTGAGGGAGTCAATGGGTTAAGCTTTTGCAGTTGGTGGACTGGGTGTAGGAGCCAAAGGGTTAACCTGATTTAAAGAGGCGGTGGCGTTCTGTGATCTGAGAGAATCCTTTCGTAATACAGTGTGACTGAATGGGATATCATTCATCTGTATTTCTGATTTTTTTGTGTGTATTTGAATAATAATGTGAATGAATGATGACTGTGTGTGGGCCATACAATTTTTGACTGTTTTCCTGTGTATGTGTGAGACA
Organism: Monoplex corrugatus; assembly: GCA_030674185.1. Classification (NCBI taxonomy): domain Eukaryota; kingdom Metazoa; phylum Mollusca; class Gastropoda; order Littorinimorpha; family Ranellidae; genus Monoplex; species Monoplex corrugatus. The sequence continues at coordinate 5,695,867 of JAPXFY010000032.1, read as the reverse complement.
GCACTGTGTGTGTGTGTGTGTGTGTGTGTGTGTGTGTGTGTGTGTGTGTGTGATGTGTGTGTGTGTGTGTGTGTGTATGGGAGTGATTAAATATATGATGATACTATAGTTTGTTTAAATAGATTTTCCCCTCTCGTGTGTGTGTGTGTGTGTGTGTGTGTGTGTGTGTGTGTGTGTGTGTGTGTGTGTGTGTGTGTGTGTGTGTGTGTGTGTGTGTGTGTGTGTGTGTGAGGTGTGTGTGGAGTGTGTGTATGTGTGTGTGTGTGTGTGTATGTGTGTGTATGTGTGTGTGTGTGTGTGTGTGTGAGGTGGGGGCATGCATATGTGATGCATGTGTGTATGCATATTGCGTGTTTGGGTATGTGTGTAATGTATATGTGTTTGTGTACGCCTGCAAGTGTATGTGTGTGTGTGTGTGTGTGTGTGGTGTGTGTGTGTGTGTGTGTGTGTGTGTGTGTGTTAGTTACTGCATTAAGTAACACTGATATTGTGGGTTCCACAGTCTATCACCGAAACCCTCATCAAAGCTCCCACACAAGAGTGCATCAACAACAAGAACGAAAACCTTCAGACCTTTTGGCAAAAGTGAAGGTGATCACAGTGCTACTACAACGGGTGAATGCAGGATGAAATGTCCAATCTCAGCATCTCTGCACAGCATGTAGGCCTGGAGATCGGCCAGAAGAGAACAGAGATGATGACACCAAACAACCCAAACCTCTCACCAATCCAAGTAGATGGAATAGGCAGAGATTAAAACAGGAGGAGGAAAAAAACCACTGAAACTATGGGGGTCGGGGGGCAGATCAGGGGCCATAACTAGCGCCGTTGCTATGAACGCTTGCAAGCCGATCACGGATGCCTTGCTCCTTTCGGTTTTTTGTTTGTTTGTTTTGTTTTTCGTTGTTTTTTTGTTGTTGACAAATCGAAATTGCGGAATTCCGCCCAGACGCTGAATGTTTTAAGCCCTGAATAGGTGTACCCACAATGGAGACTGACAGGTCACCCACCTACACATTGCTATCAGACACGACGGAGGAACAGGCATCAACATCAACAGCTGACTTATCAAGGCCAGAAACATCTTCACAATGCTGAACAACATGTGGAGGTCCCCCAGTACAGCACCAACACTGAGCTTAACCCTTTCAACACTTCAGGTGCCACACGGCAACTTGTCGGCAAAACGCTTCAGTATCACACAGTGACTGGCATGGAAAAGGCTTCAGGCGCTGTGCAGCATCTTCACACAGAAGGGCTATAAAACTCGATCGATCTTTTGTGAAAGAAAAGATGGAAGCTCCCCTGTTTGTTATGTGACAGTTAAGGCTTTTTCTTTCACTTGGCACTGACATAAGCTTCCTTTGTTCAATGTGACAACAACTTTTCACACGTTTTCCCGAGCCGACCTGCGTTGAAAAATGGCCAGTACTTAAGTAAACGCTAGATCTACCAGACAGAGGTCATATAACCCCACACAAGCGCTGAACATTATTTTTGTTGATGATTTGCCACTTGGAATGCCTGTTGCTGGCAGTGAGAATTGCAGAGAATGTTCACGGCCAGTTGACAACGACCTCAATAGTGACAATGACAACATTTTTCAGCACGATTGTGGTGACCAAGTCAATGTGCCTACTTTGACATTGTATTCTGATGACAGGATTGACTTGTTCTTTTCAACCACCTGCAAAGGCTGTGACATAAATCGTATCAGAACGGATTTCGCCATCAAGTGATGTGCTGGTCATCAGACACTCCCCCCAGTTGAACGCAAACTTGCGTCTCCACAGAAG
>JAPXFY010000032.1:5609071-5689071 GCA_030674185.1 Monoplex corrugatus | reverse complement strand
AATACAGAAAATAATAAACAACATAATGCATAAAACACTATGTGATGCCAAATTCTTGAAGTGGAGTACGGACCCATGAAAGCTAAGTTAAAACCACTAGACGATAGAGCACCGTATGGGCAGCAAACAGCCATTTCTTCAGCTCAGGGGTCCCAATGCCAAATGAAAAAAAAATATCTGAAAATCTTGGGGGGTCCGAAAAATATTTTGAATATAGATACAAAACAGCGCAATCTGACACTATTTGGCAAAAGTTTAGGCTTGTTTATGACCTCTGTTCTGAAGCAAATAATGCATACCTACTGGTGTCAGATTTCAAGAAAAATAATTTGGTGAGTATTTTTCTAATGCATGCTCCAACAAACATTAAACAACAACCTAGACTGAACAGCTTCAAGATTCTTTAGTTTTCTGCCTCATCTGGTGTTTCTTTGACTTGAAATGGTCTTAAAGCTCAACTAGTTATTTTAATTGACTTCACAGCGGCACAAGACACAGTAGGCTATGCCAACCTCTGTTATGTTTGAAAGCCGTGTGCTCATTTCCATGACATCAATTTTTCGTGAAATTCACTCCTAACACCGCTTATTTTTGCAGTCTTTGTCAAACATTTTTACAGCGGCAGACCCTCTCTCCAGAATATCGGCTCTAGACATGGTCCCACTCTTCAAATGTTTTGCAATCAGTTCTGAAAACAGGCAATGCCTGACAAACAAAAAACACTGGAAGTGACTTTAGCGGAAAATGATACCGGATTCACCCTACTTACGAAAATTTCATCATCTGCTGCGAGAAATCAACAGACTGACAAACAGCTGATTGTTTTGCAGAAGAAAAAAATTACTGGTCGAATTTTATTTTCTCGGAAAGCACATTTTTTTCTCGGAGGTAGCACGTGGATTTTCTCAGATTTCCAAGAAAAATCGGAAAATTGGGCACCCTGTTATCTGTAGCAGCCTGGGATTGAACTCAAGAACATCAAGATCTAAAGTCCACAACAACATTAACCCCCTTGGCACGATACATAATTAAAAGTGTACTGTAACACAATGGCGTAAACTTATGGGAACCAACTTGTTAATAGGTACTAATTGTTTTTAATTTTTGCTGCTCTCAAGTAAATATTTCCTAGAAAGTATACATATATTCAGACAGGAGAAATCCTGAACTGCACAATAAAAGTAAAATAAACGCCTGTCTGCAGGAGAAAGTGAAATTACAGAGTGTTAGAATAATAAACACATCCGATGCGATGAGATGTACAATGTAAACAAACCAAACTGAACAGCAACCCACATTCCATCAATGACTGATGTGCTAAAAATACCCTTCATTATGTGCTTGAACCTCTCTTGTTCATTTAGAACCAAAAACAAAACCATATTTACCTCATAATCATCGCCACAGTCACTGTCAACAAGAGTCCCAACTTGTCAACCTCACAATCAGTCCCAATCTCACTCATTTTTGTGCAAAAACTCGTAGAAATCAATCGAAGAAAATCAAAATGGCGACCATGTGAGAGAAAGAAGGCAGAAGCCATACAAAAGAAGTCCTCTGGTCAGTTTGTATTCGCTTCATAGATCGGACAGCATTCAGCAGGAGATATGAATGAAGCCACAATCATGGCTCATCATGTTTGGACAGTAAAGCCACGATCATGGCTCATCATGCTTGGACAGTAAAGCCACAATCATGGCTCATCATGCTTGGACAGTAAAGTCACAATCATGGCTCATCATGTTTGGACAGTAAAGCCACGATCATGGCTCATCGTGTTTGGACAGTAAAGCCACGATCATGGCTCATCATGTTTGGACAGTAAAGCCACGATCATGGCTCATCATGTTTGGACAGTAAAGCCACGATCATGGCTCATCGTGTTTGGACAGTAAAGCCACGATCATGGCTCATCATGTTTGGACAGTAAAGCCACGATCATGGCTCATCATGTTTGGACGGTAAAGCCACGATCATGGCTCATCATGCCAAACAGGTTAAGTGTGGGCTAAACAACATGCATACAGCATATAAGCTACGCACAAAAAGTTAAGGATCACTATGAGAAAACAGGTGCGTAATAAACTCAGTTCGCTACTGTTATTTATTTCTCAGTCCAGCCAAATTGTTATGAATTCTTGTTCAGCAGTAAGTGAGCGATGTTGTGTTAGTGCGAAAATTGCACGGGATTCTCTACTACTGAGCTTGGCCGCAAACGGAAAAGCGGAAACTTGCGAAAAATGACCTTGTTTTGGACCGTTCTGCCTGAACACATTGCACAAGCCAGATGGAAAAACCATTATACACGTGCAAGCACTGCTGTTTATGTGTGAGATGCTGTCTCTTGCTTGGCTTTATAAGAAGACATTCCACCAGTAGTAGGCCTGATCTGACAATGCCTCCACGACGAAAATTGAGCGAGTTTGAGAGGGGACGAGCTGTTGCATGGTTCCAAGATGGTGTTCCCAAGCGAGAAGTGGCCAGGCGACTTCAGATGTCCATCTCGGTCATTGTCAGACTGATTCAACGCTTCACAGCCACTGGGAGGGTCCATGAAAGACGCAGATCTGGTCGACCGAAGAAGACAAACCCAGATCGCCTCATTGAACGACAAGCCCTGCAGACAAGAACAGCCTCTTCCAGCATCATTCGAAGGCAGCTGAGGGTGGCTACTAACATCAACATCAGCCAGCAGACCATACTGAACGCCTTCATGGGTTTAACCTCCGTTCTCGTCGCCCAGCTGTACGGCCACGCTTAACCCCAGCCCATAGGCAGCACGCCGCGCCTTCTGCAGACGTCACGTGAGGTGAACACGTCAGCAATGGTCCCAGGTCCTGTTCAGTGATGAATCACGCTTCACCATGAACCACAACGACGGCCGACTGAGGGTCTGGAGGCGCCCAGGGCAACGCTTTATTGACACCACTGTCCAAGAAAAGGTGGCCTTTGGTGGAGGTTCTGTAATGGTCTGGGGGGCCTTCAGCCTTCACCACAGAACACCCTTGTATCATGTACAGGGTAACCTGACTGGCCTCTGATACCGGGATAAGATCCTTCGACTGCTGGCTGTGCCTACACTGCAGCGGATGGGACCGACGGCTGTCTACCAGGATGACAACGCTCGCCCCCACAGGGCAAGGGTGGTCAACGACTTCCTGCAGCAGTCTGGAGTCAACAGAATGGAGTGGCCAGCATGAGGTCCCGATCTCAACCCGATTGAGAACCTCTGGGATGAGCTGGATCGCAAAGTGAAGAGCAACCACCCCCCTCCCAGGGATGCCCAACACCTCTACAAGATGCTGCAGGCTGAGTGGCAGGCGCTTCCACAAAGGATCTTCACCAACCTGGTCAACTCGATGAGGACTCGCTGCGTCGAGTGCCAGAACAGCCATGGCGGTTACACGCATTACTGAACTTTTGGGAGCATCAGAATGTCCTGTCTTGTGGTTTCAATGACTTTGGGAAATCAAATTTCGATACGTACCCACTTTGATCAAATGTACACACCAAACGATTGCTCGAAATTGAAGGCAATTGTGTATCGTTATCACTAAAGCATGGAATTAAATGTTTGCCAAACTTCAACGCATTGGCTTTCTTATTTTGAAAGTTATGAATTTTTGTGCAAGTGATCCTTAACTTTTTGTGCGTAGCTTAGATCAGAGGGAAAAAATGTGTGCTTATTAATATGGTACATTTCATTCTTAATTCTTTCTGTTACCTGTGTGTTTGTTGAGATGGTCACGAAAGTTCGCCTGACTGTTGTATGCTGCCGGGCACTGCGGACATTTGTAGGCATACCTGAACAGATCCACAGTCAGACATTACATAGGACATTTGTAGGCGTACCTGAACAGATCCACAGTCAGACATTACATAGTACATTTGTAGGCGTACCTGAACAGATCCACAGTCAGACATTACATAGGACATTTGTAGGCGTACCTGAACAGATCCACAGTAATAGTAATAATAATAATAATAATTACAATATTTATATAGCGCAAAATCTTGATAAAATCAAATCTAAGCGCTGAAGCAGACACACACGCACGCACGCACGCACGCACGCACACATACGCACGCACGCACACACACACACACACACACACACACACACACACACACACACACACACACACACACACACACACGCATGGCTATAAATGGGGAGAAAGAATAAAAGCAATAAAAGCAAGAATATTTGTAGGCGTACCTGAACAGATCCACAGTCAGACATTACATAGGACATTTGTAGGCGTACCTGAACAGATACACAGTCTGACATTGTTATCATCATTATTATTATTATTATTATTATTATTATTATTATTATTATTATTATCATTATTATTATTCTGGGCAGGTAGATGGAACCTGGTTTCCCCAATACTCTCTGAAATAGCATGATCCTTTTTCATTTTTTTACAGTAGTCACTTTCTACACAAGACCATCAGCAGGACCAGTGTTGGCTGTGCGTCAAGCTTTGCTCTCCTGTCTGAGTGGCTGATGACGTGATGTTGAGAAGTTGTCTGTAGATTGCAGGAGCTCAAATCCAGTGTCTCTGTTCAGTGGTGGTCAACCCTCCCTGATGGGAAATATGAAGGACAGACTACCCAGAGTTGGACATGCTATGGGATCATTGGGAAGACTGGGGCCACACACCCGAGTCTCATCCACTTCATGGATGCATCATTGAGGGTGTTGCTCTGATCTTCTGACCAGCAACGCAGGTGTCTGTATCTCCCGGGCCTGGTTGATGCCAGGATATGTTATGACAGTAAGCGTAGAGTACAGCCCTGTTACACAGTCTCAATCCTAGATGTAACTCCATAGCATCATGATTATCATCCTCATCGACATCTTCATCATTGTATTGTAAAACTGTGCCAGCCCCTGCAGTCATTAAGGTATGTAGAAAATAGGATGGAGAAAAAAAAGGTGAGCACAAAGGTAAGCTCCCTGAGAGCAATGATCCTAATAAAAAACAAACCAACAAACAAACAAAAAAACCAATGGGGCCTGAACAGTAATGTCTCCTTCATGTCCTTGGACAATCAATGAGCTGATGATCAACAGTGAGGCCACCTCACTCCTCTACGACCCCAGGGTTATGGAACTATCCAGGTAGGACCTCAGGACCTGGCCAGCTCATGGCTTTATGTGCAGGCTTAAGGCTTATGCCATGATCTTCTGGATCTTCTCCATCACATGGCACCTGTGACGTTAGTGCATATGGAATTCATTCCAAGTGCGGTGACATTGAGGAACTGAAACTGAAACTGAGCTGCCAGTTGGTGGTGTTGATGCCACATACATAAGGCTTATCGAACACATACAGCTAGATAATTTTTCAAGATTAAGTGATCCATATTCCAAGTTCCTTTACATGATTTTTCAAGATTAAGTGATCCATATTCCAAGTTCCTTTACATGATTTTTCAAGATTAAGTGATCCATATTCCAAGTTCCTTTACCTCCTCTGCATGCGGGGCTTATGAGTGTCCATATGGGCTCGTAGCGTGTTGGTCTGATGGAAGCGCCAGCCGCAGATGGGACAGACGTGCCGTTTCTCTCCCCCGTGTCTCTGAAGGTGGGTGCGCAGGTACCGCATGTGGGCAAACGACTTGTTACAGAAGTGACATACAAAGCTATTACCCGAGTGCTTGGCTGCCACGTGCACCTGGAAGTGAAAGCACAGCGTCAGCTTTCAGGACAGTACAATATCGAAAAAATGCTATTTCTAACATTTCTGACAACATACAAGGTCACGAGTATTGTATCTTTAGCATCTTTTAGGAGAGTTCAACGTCATGAGAATGCTATTTCTAACATCTCCAAAGAACATACGAGGTCATAAGTATATCTTTAGCATCTTTTAGGAGAGTTCAAAGTCATGAGAATGCTATTTATCATATCTTTAGGACAGTTCAAGGTCATGAGAATTCTATTTTCAACATCTTTATAGAGAGTTCAAAATCATGAGAATGTTGTTTTCAACAGCTCTGGGGAAAGTTCAAGGTCAGGAAAATGCTATTTTTAACATGTCTGCAGAAAGTTCAAGATTACAAGAATGCTACTGATAACATTTCTGACAAAAAAAGTCATGAGAATGATATTTTTAAAACTTTGAAAAAAAGTTAACAATCTTAAGAATACCTTTTCTCAAACACCTCTGATGAAAGTTCAAAGTCATAATAATGTTACTTTTAACATCTTTAAAGACAGTACAAGGTCATGAGAATGCTATTTTAAACATCTTTCAAAAAAAAGTTCAGGGTCACAAAAATGCTGTTTTTCACATCTCTGATGAAAGTTCAACAGTTTTAAATGTTGCTGTCGGGGATTGAACTCAAGACATCAGATCCTGAGTCCACAGCTCTACCAACACAGCCAGCCAGTCTGTTACAATGTCACACAGCTGGTAGATATAAGACACGAATAAACAGCAGAGAGCACTTCATTTATGAGCAAGATGGAGGGGATGGGTGCTGCCCTCGTGGTGCTGGCCCCGGGAAAAGTTGAGGTCTCTGCCACCTCACTTCCCTATGACCCCAGGGTTATGGAATTATCTAGGTAGGAACTCAGAACCCGGCCAGCTATTGGGTTTATGTGCAGGCATAAGGCTTGTGCCATGATCATCATTCTGGATCTTCTCCGTCGCATGGCACCTGTGACATTAGTGCATATGGAATTCATTCCAAGAGTGGAGACGTCATCTTGAGAAACTGAAACTGAAACTGAGCAAAATAATATATGCAAAAACACACGCACAGACACACCATCCAACCTGCTAACCCCATCCATCTGACACAGTCACACCCATCCCACACCCACACCCACACCTACCTTGAGAGCAGCCTCTGTGCTGAGTGTCTTGGAACACACAAAGCAAGTGGCCGGCTGGTCGCGGTGCTCTTCTCGATGGTGACGCATGTCCCAACTGTCTAAGGCTGTGTAGGTGCACAGTCCACACTTCAGTCGTGGTTGTCCGTGATCTCCACCACCCTCCTCCTGCCCATGCAAAACATAATAATAACAACAATAATAAAAATGTTTATTTGTATAGCGCATATTCCATATAAAAACATACTCACCAGCGCTTCACAATTGGCTAAAAAGCAAATGGTGATAAAAATGTTCACAATTACATACACAATAAGAAAACAACAAACATTAAAGCTATACAAGTATGAAAACACATAAGAAACCATAAATATTAAAGTTTAAATACTGATTTGTGTCATAAAAAAACAACAACAACAGATTTTCCATATGAATAAAGACGCATACTGTGTTTATATAATACTCATGTGTGGTGAGTGTGTGTGTGTGTGTGTGTGTGCGTGTGTGCGCATGTGTATGTGTGTGTGTGTGTGGTGTGTGTGTTTGTGTGTGTGTTTGTGTGTGTGTGTGTGTGTGTGTGTGCGTGCGTGCGTGCGTGCGTGCGTGCGTGCGTGCGTGCATGCGTGCGTGCATGCGTGCGTGCGTGCGTGTGTACGCAGACACGTGCGTGTGTAAGAATATGTGTGCATGTGTGTGTGTGTGTGTGCGCGTACTATGTTTGCAAGCGCGCATGTGTGTGTGTGCATGCAATAGTTGTACATAAAATTATAATGAATATTATGAATGATAATAAAAACACATCACAGAAAAATTCTAATTCATATACAGAAAAAAACATTATAAAAAACATGCAGACCGACCAGTCGCCCTGGTGTTGTGGTTGGAGCCACAGACTAGTGACCGACAGGTTCGGGGTTCGAATCTCCATCAAAAATCATGGCGGGATATTTCAGCTACAACTGGCTCCTACCTACCCAGAGTAGAGCATGCTATGGGCTCAGTGGAAAGACTGGGATCACACAGTCGAATCTCATACACTTCACGGATGCTTCATCGAGGGTGTTCCTCATATCATCTGGCCAACAGTGCAAGTGTTTGTGTCTCTCAGGCCTGGTTGATGCTGGGATATATTATGATAGTAAACGTAGAATGGCTGGCCGTTGCTGAATGTGACCACTCTCATCCTGGATGGATTTTTGTTAGAACGCAGTGCAGATGACTGGACCAGCAACGTGGATAATATTTATGTTTGCAGTATGTTTGCTTACAAAAAGTAGGCAACATCATTTGGTCACACTATGCCCATCTATGTGGATAGTGACATATCTGCAAACAGCCATACAATGTTAAAAACATCACTCTTGTCCAATCACTGAATTAACCCTTTGACTCCCACATGCTATCCACCAGCTGCAAAAAGATTAATCTTTTGACTCCCTCACCCTTCCTACAGGAAGTTACTGGATAGGGTGAGCATGTCAAAGGGTTAAGTTTTTTTTTCTGCTATCAGTGATGATGACGCAGGATGCTCATGGACAGGGTGAAGGAGTCAAAGGGTTAAGCAATGTCCAGCCCGGTTAGTACTGGAGCAGGTGAACACCTGGGAACATCGGGTGTTGGCAGAATGTTACAGCGGGCTGGTTTGTGTGTAACACAGCTGTGAACTCAAGATCTGACGTCTCAACTTCCATTCCAGCCCACAACATGAAAAACTGGCCTGTTCACTTCCCTTTGACTCCCACACCCTATCCACCAACTGCAAAAACTCCACCCTTTGACTCCCTCACCGTACACATCAGCTTCTTGCAGGAAGCTGGTAGATAGGATGTGGGAATCAAAGGGTGAAGTTTTTGCTTTGCTAGCATGGTTGACAATGCAGGATGCTGGTGGACAGGGTGAGTGAGTCAAAGGGTTCCACAACCTATCCACCAACTGCAAAAACTTCACCCTTTGACTCCCCTCACCCTACCCCAAGCTGGTGGATAGGGTGAAGGAATCAAATGGTGAAGTTTTTGCTTTGCTAGCTTGGCTGACAATGTACAATGCTGGTGGACATGGTGCAAGAGTCAAAGGGTTAACCCTTTGACTCCCACACCCTATCCGCCAACTGCAAAACCTTATCCCTTTGACCCCCTCACCCTATCCACCAGCTTCGCATTGGAAGTTGGTGGATAGGGTCAGGGAACCAAAGGGTTAAGTTTTCGCTTAGCTAGCATGGTTGACAATGCCAGATGCTGGTGGACAGGGTGCAAGAGTCAAAGGGTTAATGTTTCCATCATTCTGGTGGTGTCACGGTCAGCTTAGCATTTTATTTGTCCTGGTTAGCCCCCCATCCCCCATTTCAAGACCTTGTCAGTGCACAGAATTCTGCTCATTCTCAGGGTGTGTGTCAGACAGCAGACAGCAGTTCGAGTCAAGTGTGTACAGACAGCATCGTCAGTGTGTGATGAATCCCTCTGGAATACACTCCAAACAATCACAAAAAAGTACGGTCATAATCAGTAGGCTGCATTACTAGTATTGGACAGCAGCCACCTCACTCCCCTACCACCCCAGAGTTATGGAATTATCTATGTAGGATCTCAGGACCTGGCCAGCTGATGAGTTTCCGTGCAGGCTTGAGGCTTGTGCAGTGATCATTCTGGATCTTCCCCATCACATGGCACCTGCGGCGTTAGTGCATATGGAATTCATTCCAAGCGTGGAGACGTCATCTTGAGAAACTAAAACTAAAACTTAAAACTATTGGACTGCAACAGACCGTTACACCTGTTTCTCACCTTGTGTACCCGAGTTCGGCGCCGGCGCAGGGAGGCTGAGGGCGTGCACTCCTTACTGCACGTGTCACACCTGAAAGCGCCCGCCCCCACCTTCCCCTCAGGCTGGGGACCATGGTGACGCTCCAGGTGCAAGGTCAGGGCCCCGGGTGTGGGGAAAACGCTCTGACAGACGTCGCAGGTGACGCACACATTGTTGGGGTGCTGGGTAGACAGGTGACTGGGACAGGAGGGAGTACGTCTGATAGGTGGTCTTGCACACGGGACACCGGAAAAGTCCTGCTGCTGGGGTTTGAGTCTGTGTCACTGTGGGGTCTGCCGGTGTGTCTGTGTGTTTTTCTTCACTTAGTGAAGCAGTACGGTCCACCTGAAGCTCAGCACGTTTTTCACTGTCCGTTCTTAGCTCTGTGGAGTTTTCTCCACTGCCTTCTTTTTCACTCCCGTCTGGAGGTGCGTCTTTGTCAGGAATCAGGACGACATCGCCTGACGTGGTGTTCACACAGTTATCTGTGCTGTCTCCTGGAACGGAGTGCTTTGATTCCCCGTCCTCCTCAGCATCTACGACAAAGTCGAAGATGATGTTGGGGATGATGGCATAGTCGGTGATGCCACGACCGCTTCGGTTCTTGACTGAACTGCGACCTGCGATGGTGGGGCTTTTCGCTTGAGGTGTTTGTTCCACTGTGCCCCTCTCTGTCTCTCCTCCAGGATTCTGGCACTTTTCTCTGTCAGTGTTCTGCGACTTTTCCCCTTGATCATTCTGGGGTTCTTTTGGAATTTTGGTCAGTATCTCCACCTTCTTTATTCAGAGGTTGGGATTCATTTTTAATTGTTTGCTGGGATTCTTGGAGACAGCTGCTGACTGAAGGGTTCAGGTTTGGGTGATGCGAGTTGTTTTCAGCCGTTTGACGCGTTCCTTGCAGACTAGTGTCATAGACCGCAGGGTGTAAGGTTGTGTAGGTGGTGTTGGGTTTAGGTAGACAGTCCGGTCTGGTGACTACAACAGATACTTTATCGGTGTCCACAGCAGACGGTGATTTTCTCTTGGTGCTGAAAGACACACACGGCATCCACACCACCTCTGTTCTACACTCTTTGATCCTTTGTTTTTCACCGACTTTTGGGGAAACTAAACCATCTCCACTGTCCCTTTCAACCACTCCAGTATCTGAACTGTTCTTCTCCAGATGTGGTTTCGTGGCTGTTCTGTTTTGTTTTTCAGTCGATGATCCCTCCGGTCTGTCATTGTGTGAATCTGGTCTGGATCCTTGTGACTGTCCCACATCTGAGTGTGGTCTGGGATCCTGTGGCTTTGCCGACAGCGGCTGTGTTGACTGGGTTTTCCGTGGTCTTCCGCGACTTCTTTTTGGTGCTGGTAATGCATCTGTGGAAGTTTGTGACACGGGTTTTGTTTCTTCCACACCATTATCATGTGACAGGTTCAGGTTTCCTGCGTTCAGTCGCACAAAATTGATTCGCTTTCCTCGAGTACGTCTGGAGTACTGGCTTTGATGCAAATCACTTTCAGTTCCTTGTGCACTGCTCTTTGATGGAGCGACATTTTGATCTCCTTGCGAATCCACGCTGGTGCTCTGCGTACCCACCAGCACTTCAGTGTTTTCAACGTCACCCCCAGTTCTCCTGTGTTTGACGGCCAGGTCCTCCTCCTCCTCCTCCACCTCCTCTACCACTATTTTCCCTTTGTTTCTGCTTCCTTTGGGTCTTCCCCTCTTCCTCTTGGGAGGTGGTGATGGAGACGCCTGTGGCACTGTTTCGTCGTCTGCAGGCGATACTGCTGATAAAGCTGGTTGAGAATCTAGAAAGTTCTGCAGGCCTTCCTTCAGAATCTGTAAACAAAGGTTGAGGATTTTATTCTTCACGTCACTCACACAAATTTTATTTATCTATTTCAATACACAAAAACGTTAAAGTTGTCCTGTAAGCCTGAGTCGTAGTGGTGTAAAGAGGTAGAGACTCCCAAAGTGCTTTACCTTCCCTTACCCAGACCAGGGGCCAGATATTCATTCTGAAGGCCACCTCTCCCCAAATGCTATATTTTCCCTTACCCTGAATAGGGCCAGGTACCCGTTCATAGCTGGGTGCACTGAAGGCCACCTCTTCCTATGTGCTTTACCTTCTCTTACTTTGAACAGGGCCAGATACTCATAGCTGGGTGGACTGCTGCTACTGCTGCTGCTCCTCCTCCTACTACTACTATACTGCCACTATTATTACTACTGCTGCTACTATTTAAAGTCCAGTGGGTTGCTCAGTCATATCAGAGTTATAACGATTTCAAACAAAACACAACACATCTATACATACCACTGCATTCATGCAACTAATCTTAAGTATATATATATGCCCCTGGCATTGGTCGATCAAAGTAGTTTTTTTTAAAAAAGCCTTGAATACAAATGATAAAAAAACTGACCACAAATGATAAACAAAATACACATAAACATATATAGAAACTGGTCTGTAGTACATACAATTACTGCTAAGCACTTCACATTTCCTTTCAGCTAATAATGCCATTAACCTTTGGCATCGTCAGCTGGCTATTTGACCTACTTCCCTGCAGACATGCCAGCTGCCACTGACTACTTTCCCTGGAAACGTGCATTTTTAGGCCACTTTGAATTAATTTTCACAGGCGCCCCAAATGACTAACATCAACATGTAGGGTATGGTTAGAAAGGTAAGTTAATCCTCTTTTAGGATATCTACAGTATAAGGTTTGTTCAGACATGCTTTGAGGTTATGTGTGCAATGAAATATCATGGTTGAGGAGCATTTCATCCATTAGCAGATGTAAACAAAACAGAAAAAAGAGACTCACCATTTCTCCATGACTTGTATCATCTGATCAGAAGCTCAGAAAAGTACACACACACACAAAAAAAGATTCCACAATCCTGAGTGAACAGTTGAATCAGCAGACACAATTACTGAAATTATGTCAGTTGAGTTGTTGAGTTGTTCAGTACCTTTTGCCTTTGTTTCAGTGAAGCACGCGGTTCGGGTGACGTTCTTGCGCCCGAAAAATTCTTCAAATAGACTTTTTACATGGGAAATCACTCTCACAGTATTTAGAAATGGTTACTTGATACTATAATAGAGGTTGTTTCCCTTAGACCGTAACTGGCTTCACGTAGGAATATTTTAACGCAAGACGCTAGAATCCTAGTGTTGAGGTGTCAGCTGCGAACTTGCTGAATGCTATACCCCTAGCATTCCGGCGCCTGCGGTTCTCCGCGAGAATGCTAGCGGGCTAGCGTTACGATGTGAAAAAGTTAAAATATGTACCCAACTGTCAATCCAAACAGAGAGTGTGCATGGCGTTACAGAAAACACAAACAGAGAGTGTGCATGGCGTTACAGAAAACACAAACAGAGAGTGTGCATGGCGTTACAGAAAACACAGAGAGTGTGCATGGCGTTACAGAAAACACAAACAGAGAGTGTGCATGGCGTTACAGAAAACACAAACAGAGAGTGTGCATGGCGTTACAGAAAACACAAACAGAGAGTGTGCATGGCGTTACAGAAAACACAAACAGAGAGTGTGCATGGCGTTACAGAAAACACAAACAGAGAGTGTGCATGGCGTTACAGAAAACACAAACAGAGAGTGTGCATGGCGTTACAGAAAACACAAACAGAGAGTGTGCATGGCGTTACAGAAAACACAAACAGAGAGTGTGCATGGCGTTACAGAAAACACAAACAGAGAGTGTGCATGGCGTTACAGAAAACACAAACAGAGAGTGTGCATGGCGTTACAGAAAACACAAACAGAGAGAGTGTGCATGGCGTTACAGAAAACACAAACAGAGAGTGTGCATGGCGTTACAGAAAACACAAACAGAGAGTGTGCATGGCGTTACAGAAAACACAAAAGTCAATGGACCAGCAAGGCAAAAACTGAGATAGCAAGAGATGACAGAAAGCAAAGGAGCAAGTCAGAAACAAAAAGCCTGACAAAAAAAAAAGGTCATTTCTAGCACAGAAATTTCAGGTGGAGTTACTAACTGAAAGAGCCTCCAGCATCTTGCATCTTCTTGGGAGGTGGGGGGGGGGGAGTAGGCAGGCAAACAAAAGATGTACCAGACAACAGTAGTAACACTTCATTCCCAAAACTTTTGTGCACCTACAAGGATCACTTCAGGCAACTGAAAATAATGCACAGTTGCACATTCTGGTCACAAAACAAACTGCCAAAAACCATCCTTCCAGCCACCCTAACATGAGGCCTTCGCAAGTCAACAGAGGAAGAGCTGGGTGGCAAATACCCCAAGACATGACCAGTCTCTGTATGCCCAAACTGCTTTAACACTGTTGTGACTGGTCCTGCCTCTGCCTGAAATTCCAGCCAGCCTGAGCCTGCCTCCAATAAAGTACCAGTAGTTGTAAAAAAAAACACTCTAGCAGGCCTGAATGAAGTCCAATTGTCACCAAATTTTGTGTACTTAAAGAAAAAAAGTATGCTGAGTTTAGCTGTGCTATTTATAAAGCTATTACTTAGTTTTTAGCCACCATCCAGTTCTGTACCATATAACACCGAAACGACTTTTAGCGCAGCCCGGCAGTAGGTGAAGCTCGGCATTCACGACTATAGTTGTGTCCCGTCACGGATGCTAGATTTGTGGCGGACATCCTATCACCTCTCGTAGGACACACAGATCATCACATCCACAACAGTGCTGACCTAGTGGAAAAACTGAGTAACTACACCCTCGCTCATGATGAACTCCTTGTGTCATATGATGTCTCTGCCCTATTTACCAGCGTACCAGTGAAAGAAAGCATAGAGATCATACGCCGAAGGTTACAAAACGACCAAACCCTCCACCAACGTACATCTCTCACAGTGGACGACGTATGTGAACTCTTGTCCTGCTGCCTCACCACCACCTACTTCACCTTCCAAGGTGAATTCTACCAACAAAAAGAAGGAGCAGCCATGGGCTCCCCAGTAAGCCCAATAGTAGCCAACCTGTTCATGGAGGATTTTGAAGAGAAAGCATTGGCTTCTTTCCACTCCCCACCACGATACTGGGGGCGCTACGTAGACGACACCATGACTATCCTCCCCCAGCAACTGGTCGAACAGTTCACAGAACATCTGAACAACCAACACCCAGCCATCAAATTCACGAGGGAAGTGGAACAGAACAACTCCATAGCCATGCTGGACACCCTCATCACCAGAACTGATGGCATTCTATCCTTCTCGGTCTACCGTAAACCAACTCATACGGACCAATATTTACAGTTCGACAGCCACCAGCCCCTTGAACACAAACTGGGAGTGATTCGAACCCTTACCCACAGAGCTAACACCATATGCAGTACCCAAGAGGCAAAAGACAAGGAGACAAACCACCTGAAAAAAGTGCTCACCATCTCGGGCTACAAAAAGTGGGCCTGGAACAGCCCGGGAGGCAGGAAATCCAACACCGCATCCCAACAGCCAGTGAAACAACACCAGCGCAAGGGACACATCACCATCCCATACGTAGGAGGTGTGAGTGACGCTCTGTCCAGAAAGATCAGAAAACTGGGGGTGGCTGTACATTCCAAACCTTCCAACACCATACGCAGCCAGCTGGTCACCCCCAAGGACAAAACCAGCAAACTCGACAAAGCTGGCATTATATACAGAATAGACTGCCAGGACTGTAACCAACATTATGTCGGTGAAACTGAACGCCCCCTTCAGAAGAGACTAACAGAACACAAGAGGGACTCTTCTCCAGTAGGAGCTCACCTACACGCCGAAAAACATCAATTCAGTGCGGACAATGTCAACATCCTGGACAGAGAAAATAAGTGGTTCCAGCGAGGAGTCAAGGAGGCCATCTACATCGCAGCCACCAACCCCCCGCTCAACAGGGACCGGGGCCGTTACACCCTGCCCCCGGTGTACCATTCTCTGATTCGATCTCGTGAACTGGGTTCATCCCATGTTCGCGAGATCTGAGTAGAGATTCACGCAGACAGCATTAGAGCGCTGACGAAGATGGCGAGAACGCCATCGAAAGCTACGGAACTGTGAGTAGCGATTTTTACACTGTTGGGAGACCTCGTTCTTCAAAATTGGTAGCATTATGTGTTAAGTTGATGCTACACCTTAGACACAGAGAGGAAATATGTCTGCTGCCTCGTCTCATCAATCTTCCTTATGACCACACTGATTATGGGGGTTTTACTGTTTTACTTCTTTACTCTCTCTCTCTCTCTCTCTGTTTTTTCTGCTCCGTTCTCTGCACCATTCCTGCTATCACTACCAAAACCTGCAGATACTATCTTCTGGTTTGTTTTCATCTAATCTCGTATCGATTTCAATCCTTCACCCTATCCACCAGCTGCAAAAGACTCTTGCAGGAAGCTGGTGAATAGGGTGAGGAAGTGAGTGTTAAGGTTATGTTTTGCTATCATAGCTGATAATGCAGAAAGCTGGTAGACAGGGTGAGGGAGTCAAAGGTTACATTTTTTGCTATCATGGGTGATAAT
This sequence comes from Monoplex corrugatus, assembly GCA_030674185.1. NCBI lineage: Eukaryota > Metazoa > Mollusca > Gastropoda > Littorinimorpha > Ranellidae > Monoplex > Monoplex corrugatus. The sequence goes on along the minus strand of JAPXFY010000032.1, from coordinate 5,672,925 downwards.
GCAGAAAGCTGGTGGACAGGGTGAGGGAGTGAAAGGGTTACAAGACTGATACCACTGATCATTAACCCTCTCACATTTGCATATCTCACAGAGAAACTTCCCCTAGTATTCGTGGTTTTTCAGCTTTTTTCAAGGAAAATATGGTTCATGTACTCTAAACAGCACTACTCAGCCGTCATTTGTCTTACAGCAAAAATTTTTGGCAGAAGTGTTTATGAGTGAACATACTTTGGTTTGTATGTCAATATGTGTGTCTCACTTGTGGATGTCGTGTCGCTGTCCCCTCTATTGTCACATGTCACAGATGTTTTCGATGTGACATCATGATGTTAGTAAACATACACAGTGTAACATGACATACAGACGTTTGTGAGTTACAAACAACACAGACAGGCCTACCTGAACTTGTCCCATCACTCCCATCACTATGGTAATCCATGTGAATTGTCACAGTGTCACCAAGTCCGTGTCACCAACTATACGTGTTTTCAGTCAAAAAACAGGAAAAGCACTACAAACTAGCACTTAGCGCTACACAGTCTACTTTGTGCATTTTATGGAGAAAATAAATAGCTATATGTATATATCAGGACTTGAGCAGTGGCGGATAATATCAATGAAAGGCCTGATCTTGTACAGAGGGTCGTAGTTGGCACTGTGACACCCGGGTGTGTTCGATGTGTCACGCAGGTGAAAATATTGATTGATTTTTAGAAACCTTGTTTTAGGCATAATACTGCTAATCCAAGGGTCTCTGAATGATGAATCAGTCGACCGATACAAATCAATATGCGGTTTACGGTTGATTCCCATCATAATAAGGATCGACAGGTAGGCATGCATTTCAGCTGCTGATTTGTCACTCCACAATGGATCACCAGCCAAGCCTTTAGCAACAATCTTCTGTTTTGTATACTTGTTCGTCTTCTCTGCCACGTTTGAAAAAAAGATTCCGGTAGAAAAAAAAATAATCCAAAGGTTTTGCGTTCGCGGGTAACGCATGTAAAGGGCCAGTTTCAAGATGGAATTCATTCACCCGGCTTGCTACAGCAGTGCGTCGCCATGTCGTCTGCAATTCCGCTAATGGCACATTGTCTTCAGGGTCGCTTTCTTCCTCATCTTCTTCCTCCTCCTCATCGTCTCCTTCATCAGCATCAATTTCTACATCTGATTCTCCATCTTTTTGTCTTTCCCTCTACTCCATTTCTCTCAAAATAACTTCTAATTCCTCCTCTGTATAATCCTCTCATTCTACTTCTTTGTGCCGCATCACCATCTTTCTCATTCACACAAAGACAAGAATGGAATGCGGTCATTTCCTTCTTCTGTCTTGTGAATGATGCCAGTGGTGGCGTCTTAATTTAGTGTTAATAGTTCATTGGTCCTTCGTGGACCTACCCGCCAATTTCATTCATACAGAGTGAGCTAGCTCATGGTTACAGCGTGATGGAAAAGTACTGGCCATGTGTCAAACATGTGGCTGGATGCAGCCGGAGTGAACAGATATGGGAGAGCTGTGTTTGGCCGGATGCAGCCAGAGTGAATGGGATAGGGTTAATATTCTCTACTTTGATGGTCAGTAAATCTATATTATGAAAAGTGAGAATCTTAATGTTTCTATCATTTTGGTGGGGTCAGCTGGGGTTTGTTACTGATGTGGAAACATAACACCCACCCACCTCTACACCACACACACACACACACACACACACACACACACACACAAACACACACACCACATTGTGATACACACACACACAAATTATTATGTCTCACCTGTTTAAAACAGTTCTGGGCATGGCACAGCTCCTCAAGGTCACTGGTCATGGTCACGGTACCATCATTCTGTTGCCAAGCAACCCTGCACACCTGACCAACAGCTTTCAAGCTTTGCTGCAGGATACCCTGTTCCTTTAACTGGCTGACAATGACGTCAGAAATATTAGTTGTCACTTGCTGAAAGATCTGAAACAGTGAAAGAGCACAATGTGCAATTCAATTTCAATTTTTTTAACTGGAAAATAAAGTTAAAGATATAAAGAAAGGAAAGAGATTCCGTGCACCCAAACAGCTCTACACATAAACAGGTAGAGCTTGTCACGTAACTCTGGGATCAACCCTGAGAGAAGGGTGATGGCAGAAATCTCAACTTCTCTCCGGGCAGTATTCAAGAATGAGGGTAATGACCATTTCCTCTCCTTTGCTGCTTTATCTTCACCGACTCTGAGCAGAACCAGAGTGAACTAGGACTATGCGCACAAAAATTTGACCAAGTCTGGCTCGAAATTGTGGGGTCAGTTTGGACAGTGGGAGCCATACCTCTGCCCAACCATGCTTTCCGTGTGGACTTCACCCAACCTGCCAGCACATTTTTTTTTATTTTTAAAAATATGACTGATTTATTATTCAGTATTGATTTAGCATGCAGTATTTGTTACTGTTATTTTTGTTTAAAGCCCAGCCAATTGTATAGAGCCATATCAGGGCTATAACCATTTCAAAACACACACAGTACTTAAAAAGATATTATAAAAAAAAAAAGAAGAAAATTAAGAACATGTATCGATCCATTCACGCACATAATCTAAGGAGATGCCCCTGGCATTGACCACTCTGTCCAATTTATCACACAGGGGATTTAAATTACATACCTGAATACAAATTTAAACATAAGGACACTAAAACATATACAGAAACGGGCCTAAATTACCTAACATTGCTTTCGCATAACCACTTCCCTTGAGCCAAAAATGCATTTAATACTGACATGTTGTAGAATTTAATATTTATTTAGTATTTTGTGTTTATTTCTTTTCTGTCACGATGAATTGACTTTGTGAAACACAGGCTGCTCTGCTGCGCACATAGTTGCAGTGCAGTCCTATCATTTTATCCTACATGCTTGTATTTCTGTTTACCCTATAAAACTGGATTTTTTTTTTGGGGGGGGGGGGGGGCACAAAATTTTGCTAGGGACAACTCCTTGCTTGCTGTGGGATCTTTAACATGTCTTGGTGAGTAAAAAGCCTGCCTACGCTACAAATAGTGTCTCCACCATCTGGAAATTCTATTGCTAGAAATTTCTTCTCTTCTGTCTTTCTCTTTGCTTCTTTGCTTTCTGTTGTCTCTTCCTGTCATTTTCTGCTTTGCGTATGTGGTCGATAAAGCCGCAATACTTTCTCTTAGGATTGATAATTGGGTACATGTATTACGTACATTTTTGGCTCTAAGGAAATGTGATACACAGAAGCAGTTTTGAGTAATTTAGGCCCGTTTTTATAAGCATGTTTAGTGTCCTTAATTATGTTTACATTTGTATTCAGTTGTTGTTGTTTTTAATCCTCTGATGATAAATTGGTTAATGCCAGAGGCATATCCTTACATTATGTACATAAACGCATTGATATGTGTATTTAATTTTCTTTTCCATTTTTCTTTTCTTTAATGAGGACAGTGTACTTTTTGAGATGGTTACATCCCTGATGTGGCTCCGTGCAGTCAGCTGGGCTTTAAGCAACAATAACATTAACCTAGACTGCTACATAAACCGTAGTGGAGGAAGGAGAAAAAATTTATGTCGGAACCATGATTCAGTTGGCAGAGCCATGAACTCAGGATCCGATATATCGAGTTCAATCCCAGCCTGCAACATTAAAAACTGGCCTGTTGGCTGTCCATCTTAATGTTTCCATCATTCTGGTGGTGTCAGCTTACTGTTTCATAGGTCCACTGGCCTGTTGGCTGTCCCATCTTAATGTTTCCATCATTCTGGTGGTGTCAGCTTACTGTTTCATAGGTCCACTGCTTGCTGCCCATCTCATTTCCATATTCTGTGGTGCCTTATGTTTCAAGGTCACGCCTGTGCTGCCCATCAATGTTTCATCATTTTGTGGTGTAGCTTACTGTTTCATAGCCCTTCCCTTCCCCATTTCAAACTGCTAGGGTTTTGCGTAGGCATCAAAAGTCTGTCAGATAACTGCTGGCAAATTTGGGTGGAGCACATATGGAGTTTTTCCAAGTGCAGTGAATCCCTCTTGAACAAACTACAAACTACAAACTACTTGAATAAAACCTGAGATTCTCGTATCCTAGGTAGCTTCTTTAACCAACATTCTATGGAAATTGTGTCACTTATAGAAGACAGACTTGGTGAAGAACTAACCCACTCCAGCAAACCTACCTTGACTTTTCTTTATCATATCTGAAATACTGGAGGAACGTAGTACAGCTGTAAATTACTAAAAACGCACAAGCTAGAAACAAAATGTAATACAGAAAACAGTACTTCACTTTCATTACGTCTTTTGCATTTGTTCTTTGTTGTCTTTTGCATTTGTTCTTTGTTGTCTTTTGCATTTGTTCTTGTTGTTGTCTTTTGCATTTGTTCTTTGTTGTCTTTTGCATTTGTTCTTTGTTGTCTTTTGCATTTGTTCTTTGTTGTCTTTTGCATACACATGACAAAGGTTAGTTGGCTGAAAATTAGCACACGTCTTGTCTTGTCTTGTCTTGTCTTGTCTTGTCCTGTCCTGTCCTGTCCTGTCCTGTCCTGTCCTGTCTTGTCTTGTCTTGTCCTGTCCTGTCCTGTCTTGTCTTGTCTTGTCTTGTCCTGTCCTGTCTTGTCTTGTCTTGTCTTGTCTTGTCTTGTCCTGCTGTGTCAAATACATGTTTTGATTCTACTTTTGTGTGTGTGTCCAGTTCCTATTTACTTGAACCCTGTCAGTCACTTTGATTTTGATTTCACAGAACTAGAAACTGAAATTGAAGCAATAGAATGGAAATCAACCTTTTGACTCCCACACCCTGTCCACCAATATCCTGCATTGTCAACCATGCTAGCAAAGCAAAACTTAACCCTTTGACTTCCTCACCCTATCCACCAACTTCCTGCGGGGAGTTGGTTGATAGGGTGGGGGAGTCAAAGGATTAAGTTGTTGCAGTTGGTGGATAGGGTGCAGGAGTCAAAGGGTTAAGATAAAACAGATACAGAAATGAAAATATTAGAGGAGAAAAAGGAACACCTGAGTGAAATTTCACAAACAAGAAAATAAAGGATATACTTTTACATTCATAACTAGATGAGTGTCTTAGAGGGAGAGAAGATAAACACATTTTTTAATAACTTAGACCAAACGGATCTGATTAAGAAAACAGACATAGAATGTGAGCAATGGCTATTTTTGTTTAGTAGGAAAGACATAGAATGTGAGCAGTAACTATTTTTTTCTAGTAGGAAAGACATAGAATGTGAGCAGTAACTATTTTTTTTCAGTAGGAAAGACATAGAATGTGAGCAGTAACTATTTTTTTCTAGTAGGAAAGACATAGAATGTGAGCAGTAACTATTTTTTTTCAGTAGGAAAGACATAGAATGTGAGCAGTAACTCTATTTTTTTTCAGTAGGAAAGACATAGAATGTGAGCAGTAACTTTTTTTTCAGTAGGAAAGACAGAATGTGAGCAGTAACTATTTTTTTCAGTAGGAAAGACATAGAATGTGAGCAGTAACTATTTTTTTTCAGTAGGAAAGACATAGAATGTGAGCAGTAACTATTTTTTTCAGTAGGAAAGACACAGAATGTGAGCAGTAACTTTTTTTTTTAGTAGGAAAGACATAGAATGTGAGCAGTAATCTATATTTTTTTAGTAGGAAAGACATAGAATGTGAGCAGTAACTCTATATTTTTTTTTAGTAGGAAAGACATAGAATGTGAGCAGTAACTATTTTTTTTAGTAGGAAAGACATAGAATGTGAGCAGTAACTATTTTTTTCAGTAGGAAAGACATAGAATGTGAGCAGTAACTATTTTTTTTCTAGTAGGAAAGACATAGAATGTGAGCAGTAACTATTTTTTTCTAGTAGGAAAGACAGAATGTGAGCAGTAACTATTTTTTTCAGTAGGAAAGACATAGAATGTGAGCAGTAACTATTTTTTCAGTAGGAAAGACATAGAATGTGAGCAGTAACTATTTTTTTCTAGTAGGAAAGACAGAATTGAGCAGTAACTATTTTTTTTCAGTAGGAAAGACATAGAATGTAGCAGTAACTTTTTTTCTATAGGAAAAGACATAGAATGTGAGCAGTAACTATTTTTTTCAGTAGGAAAGACATAGAATGTGAGCAGTAACTTTTTTTTCAGTAGGAAAGACATAGAATGTGAGCAGTAACTTATTTTTTCAGTAGGAAAGACATAGATGTGAGCAGTAACAATATTTTTTTTCAGTAGGAAAGACCAGAATGTGAGCAGTAACTCTATATTTTTTTCAGTAGGAAAGACATAGAATGTGAGCAGTAACTCTATTTTTTTTCAGTAGGAAAGACATATGACTGTGAGCAGTAACTTTTTTTTCAGTAGGAAAGACACAGAATGTAAGCAGTAACTCTATATTTTTTTTCAGTAGGAAAGACATAGAATGTGAGCAGTAACTCTTTTTTTTTTCAGTAGGAAAGACATAGAATGTGAGCGGTAACTATATTTTTTTTCAGTAGGAAAGACATAGAATGTGAGCAGTAACTATATTTTTTTTTCAGTAGGAAAGACACAGAATGTAAGCAGCAACTATGTTTTTTTTCAGTAGGAAAGACATAGAATGTAAGCAGTAACTCTAAATTTTTTTTCAGTAGGAAAGACATAGACTGTGAGCAATGACTTTTTTTTCAGTAGGAAAGACACAGAATGTAAGCAGTAACTCTATTTTTTTTCCAGTAGGAAAGACACAGAATGTGAGCAGTAACTCTTTTTTTTTTCAGTAGGAAAGACATAGAATGTGAGCAGTATCTCTATTTTTTTTCCAGTAGGAAAGACACAGAATGTGAGCAGTAACTCTTTTTTTTTTCAGTAGGAAAGACATAGAATGTAAGCAGTAACTCTATTTTTTTTCAGTAGGAAAGACACAGAATGTGAGCAGTAACTCTATTTTTTTTCCAATAGGAAAGACACAGAATGTGAGCAGTAACTCTGTATTTTTTTTCAGTAGGAAAGACATAGAATGTAAGCAGTAACTCTATATTTTTTTTCAGTAGGAAAGGCACAGAATGTGAGCAGTAACTCTATTTGTTTTTCAGTAGGAAAGACACAGAATGTGAGCAGTAACTCTATATTTTTCAGTAGGAAAGACACAGAATGTGAGCAGTAACTCTATATTTTTCAGTAGGAAAGACACAGAATGTGAGCAGTAACTCTATATTTTCAGTAGGAAAGACATAGAATGTGAGCAGTAACTCTATATTTTTCAGTAGGAAAGACACAGAATGTGAGCAGTAACTCTATATTTTTCAGTAGGAAAGACATAGAATGTGAGCAGTAACTCTATATTTTTCAGTAGGAAAGACACAGAATGTGAGCAGTAACTCTATATTTTTCAGTAGGAAAGTGTCTTACCTGTACATTATCAGCAGTGCTGCTGACAGAGTTGTCTTTCCCCCCTTCAATGAGACCATCACCCATGTCACGGCCCGAGGTGTCTGTCTCGTAATTTAAACAGCTCCTTTCATCTCCATCCATAGTCGCATCAACACTGTCATTGATGCTGCCTGATGCCCTGATGACCACTTCATCAACTGTTGTCTTTCGATGCGTAGGAGGTTTGTTTAATGTCCTTTTCATCATTTGATCAACTGATGCCCAGTGACCTGATCGGCTGACAGAAAGCATTTTCTTGTCGATGGTAACAGGAATCGTCTCTGTGCTGGTAGATCCTTGCTGGTTCGAAGCCTCTGACTGGCTGCTTGTGTCCGAACTGCATTGGCTCACGGGCGTAAACCCCGAATGTGGCTTAATTTTAGTCAGCTCTGACTGATTCACTTCAGACTGATGGAACGCTTCATTGAAGTAAAGTCGTATTAGTTGACCTGTTGTGCAGGTTTCTACAGCATTCATGGAACATTCCTGATGACCGGGATTCAAATCTGGCGTGGTGTCCCTCTCACGTGCATGGAGCAGAATTCCTTCCTGTGATTGGCTGGACAAAATCCCTTCCTGTGATTGGCTGGACAAAATCCCTTCCTGTGATTGGCTAGACAAAATCCCTTCCTGTGATTGGCTGGACAAAATCCCTTCCTGTGATTGGCTAAACAAAATCCTTTCCTGTGATTGGCTGGACAAAATCCTTTCCTGTGGTTGATGGCTAAAGGAAATCCTTTCTTGTGATTGGTCGGACAAAATCTGTTCTTGTGATTGGTGGTTTGAGGGGAATCTCTTTCTGTAACTGACAAGACGAAGAACTTACATCTGTATCGACAGGCCTCACATGACTTCTATGACCATCACAACTTTCGCCCTTACTGGCTATTTCCACCTGGATGCTCTGAATTGAGGAAACATTGCCTGTGTTTGCTGACTCAGTCTTCTGGTTCAAAGAATCTGTGTCCTTGCTCGGCGACTCAATCCTACTGCCTGCAGAACTGCTCAGCGACTCAGTTCTGTTGCCTGCAGAATCAGAGTCCATGTTGAGTGACTGAATCCCGTGGTCGACAGAACCAGCGCTACAGCTGAGCGATTCAGTTTGATGGCCCGAAGCACCAGCATTCCCACTGAGCAACTCAGTCCCGTGGCCCACAGAATCGGCACAAACGTTTATGAGCAGCTCAGTCCCGTGCTCAGCACAATCTGCAGCCTTGCAGCGTGACTCCATCTGAATTCTGTGGTCCATGTGGACGAGAGATTCAGCCGCCTGCAGCTCAGCGTGGTGAGCACTGGAGTGCCTGGCAGAGGTGATGTGGACCATGCCCACGGCCACAGGCTGCGCTGGCCACGTGTCCCGCTCCAACAGGGGGACAAACCTGTTGCCTGCAAGACACACGAAATACTTTTTGTGGTTATGTTGCAGCGGACCACTTGCTTAACCCTTTGACTCCCCCACCCTATCCACCAACAGCAAAAAAATTGACCTTTTGATTCCCTCACCCTATCCACCAGCTTCCTCCCAGGACGCTGGTGGAAAGGGTGAGGGATTCAAAGGGTTACGTTTTTGCTTTGCTGACATGACTGACAATGGAGGATGCTAATGGACAGGGTGCAGGAGCCAAAGGGTTAAATTTTTGCTTTGCTGGCATGGTTGAAAGCAGGATGATGGTGGACAGGATGTGGGAGGAAAGGGTTAAGTTTTTGCTTTGCTGGCATTACTGACAATACAGGATGCTAATGGACAGGGTGTGGGAGTCAAAGGGTTAAGTTTCTGCTTTGCTGGCATGGTTGACAATGCAGGATGCTGCTGGACAGGATGTGGGAGTCAAAGGGTTAAGTTTCTGCTTTGCTGGCATGGTTGACAATACAGGATGCTGGTGGACAGGATGTGGGAGTCAAAGGGTTAAGTTTCTGCTTTGCTGGCATGGTTGACGATGCAGGATGCTGGTGGACAGGATGTGGGAGTCAAAGGGTTAAGTTTCTGCTTTGCTGGCATGGTTGACAATGCAGGATGCTGGTGGACAGGATGTGGGAGTCAAAGGGTTAAGTTTCTGCTTTGCTGGCATGGTTGACAATACAGGATGCTGGTGGACAGGATGTGGGAGTCAAAGGGTTAAGTTTCTGCTTTGCTGGCATGGTTGACAATGCAGGATGCTGCTGGACAGGATGTGGGAGTCAAAGGGTTAAGTTTTTGCTTTGCTGGCATGGTTGACAATACAGGATGCTGATGAGATGTGGGAGTCAAAGGGTTAAGTTTTTGCTCTGCTGGCATGGTTGACAATGCAGGATGCTGATGAGATGTGGGAGTCAAAGGGTTAAGTTTTTGCTCTGCTGGCATGGTTGACAATGCAGGATGCTGATGGACAGGATGTGGGAGTCAAAGGGTTAAGTTTTTGCTTTGCTGGCATGGTTGACGATGCAGGATGCTGGTGGACAGGATGTGGGAGTCAAAGGGTTAAGTTTTTGCTCTGCTGGCATGGTTGACAATGCAGGATGCTGGTGGACAGGGTGTGGGAGTCAAAGGGTTAAGTTTTTGTGGTGCTATCATGGTTGACAATGCAGGATGCTGGTGGACAGGGTGCGGGAGTCAAAGGGTTAAGTTTCTGCTTTGCTGGCATGGTTGACGATGCAGGATGCTGGTGGACAGGATGTGGGAGTCAAAGGGTTAAGTTTCTGCTTTGCTGGCATGGTTGACAATACAGGATGCTGGTGGACAGGATGTGGGAGTCAAAGGGTTAAGTTTCTGCTTTGCTGGCATGGTTGACGATGCAGGATGCTGGTGGACAGGATGTGGGAGTCAAAGGGTTAAGTTTCTGCTTTGCTGGCATGGTTCATGCGAGCGCTGACAGATTGGAGTCAAGGTTAAGTTCTGCTTTGCTGGCATGGTTGACAATACAGGATGTGGTGAAGGATGGATCAAAGGGTTAAGTTTCTGCTTTGCTGGCATGGTTGACAATGCAGGATGCTGCTGGACAGGATGTGGGAGTCAAAGGGTTAAGTTTTTGCTCTGCTGGCATGGTTGACAATACAGGATGCTGATGAGATGTGGGAGTCAAAGGGTTAAGTTTTTTTGCTTTGCTGGCATGGTTGACGATGCAGGATGCTGATGAGATGTGGGAGTCAAAGGGTTAAGTTTTAGCTCTGCTGGCATGGTTGACAATGCAGGATGCTGATGGACAGGATGTGGGAGTCAAAGGGTTAAGTTTTTGCTTTGCTGGCATGGTTGACAATGCAGGATGCTGGTGGACAGGGTGTGGGAGTCAAAGGGTTAAGTTTTTGCTCTGCTGGCATGGTTGACAATGCAGGATGCTGGTGGACAGGGTGTGGGAGTCAAAGGGTTAAGTTTTTGTGGTGCTATCATAGTTGACAATGCAGGATGCTGGTGGACAGGGTGCGGGAGTCAAAGGGTTAAGTTTTTGCTCTGCTGGCATGGTTGACAATGCAGGATGCTGGTGGACAGGGCGCAGGAGTTAAAGGGTTAAGCACCTGTCTATAACGTGTATGTGGGTGATATTTAGGTAAATTTGTGAAAATGTGTCTATGCATATATATTTTGGTTAGAATATGAAAATGTGCCCATATATGAATATTTAACTCTCTTGTATTTGCATTCTAGAGAGCTGAACTGCCCCTAGATTTCGAATTTTCTGAAGCTTCTCCCCCCAAAATAGGGTTACTCTGTTCATGAGTACACTGTGAGCATGTCTGATCAGATATAAAGCTAGAAATTTGTCATGCTTTACTTCCATATCCAAGTGAGTATGTCTTTCTAACCAGTGCTTGTCGTGTCATTGTCATCAAAGATGTCACCAAACATGAATAAATAAGTGACATATGTATGAAAACACGAGAAGCACACCTATACGTGACCACAACACATACAGATGAGTAATGAATTAGAGCATGGCCTAGCAAAAGTGTCTAGCAGCATTTCCATGTGATAGTACTCACAGTGGTCACCAAATGTCACCAAGTGCTCCTCAGGTATTTACACAGTTTGTTCAGGTAGTTTTTATCATTATTTTTCTTTCCACTACAAAACTACATTCAATGTTCATAATACACTTTACTAATTGTCTGTACAAAAACAAAAAGAAATAATCTAAAGGTTTGGCATCAGCTGGCAGTATACAAGTGGGTCCGACCCAGAGATCAAATTTCTTTACTGTCAGCAGAAACCAGAGATGGGTGCCACGTTCGCTGGAATGCGGTCAGCGGCGCGTTATCTTCTGTATCGGTCTGCTCTCCTAAATCACAGTTTTCATCATCTTCCCCCTCACAAACCTCAATATCTGACTCATCTACATCTTCTTCGTGTTTTCCTAATTTACGAACAGTAGTATTTAATTCCTCCTCTGAATAATCTGGAGAATTATCTGTATCGTGAAAACCGCCTGCTACAAAGGGCATCGCCATTTTTTCACACGCTACGAGGCATGAATGAAAATACCCCAACCACATTTCGCGCCCAAGCATAAGTGAATGGATGTGTGTGTAGTGCTAATTTTCCCAAGATCATCTCATTGGATGATACCAAGAATGTTTGACCAATTGTCAGTCTCCCTGGGCCAGAAACATGTGATCAGTGCGTGATCAAAATAGCCCATGCTCGTGGCCGACTTTTACGGTCGGGTACGGCCGTAACGAAGCGCTAGGCAGTGCGGGCGGAACTGTCGGCTACGGTCGTAACGAAGCTAAGAGGGTTAAGTAAAAACGTGTAAATGTGTATGGGTGAAAATTTCAGTCAAAATGTTTGACAATATTTCAGTAAAAATATAAAAATGCGTCTATTGGTGAATATTCAAAACAAAAACTTGAAGCAAATGTGTCTATTTAAGCAAAATCATGAAAATGTGTTTATGTCTGTCAATAAATATTTAAATAAAAAAAAAGTGAAAACGTGTTCATGTGTGAATATTCAGGTGAAAATGTGTCTAGGTGGAAATTTTTTTAAAGGTGAAAATATGTCTATGAGTTAAAAAAAAAACGTTTATGATTTAGACAAAAAATAATTCCAAATAAGGATACAGACAGAGAATGAGAGCAGGAGGTATATTTCTTCAACAGGAAAATATCTTAACAAAATCAACATGCAGGCAAAGATGTGTGTGAGACTGATCATGTGTCCACAGCTCTATCACAAGAACCAGCCCATTTGCCCAAAACACGATCTATATATCACTGGCATACCCACACAGTCCTAAGTCCACACACAGTACACACACTCTGTGCCTACTCATCCGTCCCCTTGCCCATGTACACGCAAACACATGCATGCCTTCTTCCTTTCACAAGGTCACCACACGGCACACAAATCCAAGATACTTTAGTTGGCTCTGCCCTGCCAGCTATTACTGCCGGCTATTAATAGCGCACATCTTTCCCCTTCCCTTCCACTCCCCACACCCTTTTCATCCGTCCTGCTGCCGTGTATAGCACACTCTGCTTCCTTCTTTATCACTAGGGCTTGAGCACAAAGGCGCATTGGTCGACCCTGCCAGGATAAAATTAGCACTCGCAGCCGGCGGATGCCGCTCGCAACTAAAGGCTGGAAAATGCAGCCATGACCATTCTGCTGTTCTTTGAATGATTTCTGCAAGTTTTTGCACAAAAATGAGTGAATTATGGGACTGATTGTGAGGTTGACAAGTTGAGACTCTTGTTGACAGTGACTCTGGCAATGATTATGAGGTAAATATGGCTTTGTTTTTGGTTCTAAATGAACAAGAGAAGGTCGAGCACATGAGGAAGGGTATTTTTAGCACATCAGTCATTGATGGACTGCGAGCTGTCATTCAGTTTGGTTTGTTTATATTGTACTGCTCACTGCATGTGCGCAGAGGTGTTCATTATTCTAACACTCTGTAATTTCACTTTCACCTGCAAACAGACATTTACTTTACTTTTATAGTGCAGTTCGGGATTTCTCTTTTCTAAACACATGAATACTATCAGGGTGACAGCATTTTGGATGTGACGATAAACAAATGTCCCATGTGCATGAAGTACTTAGTGCACACAGAAAATTTCAAAGCAGCAAGAGCTGTCCCTGGCAAAATTCTGTTGAAAAATCAACTTTCATAGGTACACAGGAATACAGATATTCAAGAAAAACTCCTGGGGTGGGGGAAGGGGGGGGGGGGAGATACCACCATGGTATGGTAACCTGCTTTCCCACAAAGACAGCAATTTGCATTTAGCACGTAAAATTCCAATGATTTGAAAAAGACAGACCTTGATATAGTCTGATTCAGCCACTGGCACTGACACTTTCTCTTCCACTTACATGCTCAGCCAACACGACATACCACTCTTCCACAGGAAACCTGCACTCGCACTTCTTCTTCCACTAATACACTCAGCCAACACGACCTATCATCCACAAACAGGAAACCTATGTTCACATTTCCACTGATACACTCAGCCAACACAACCTACCTTCCACAGGAAACCTGTCCACGGCACCTCCTCCATCCCCATCACCATGCCCCTCCTCCTCCTCCACCTCCTCTTCAACACGGGAAGCTGCAGGCTGCGAGGGGTCGCAGATGGACAGGTGGTGCGCGAACCCTTCGCGTCGTCGGCGGGTGTCGCCACACAGAGGGCAGTGGTAGTGGAATCGGATTTTGTCGGCCCCCCGCGAGAGCTCACAAGGCAGGTAGCAGACCAGCACCATGTACACTGCATGACACATGTCATGAAATCCAAAACAAGTGTGACTGCCCGCCTTCAAGTAAACAGGGACCAGAAAAAGCACGAAAAAAGAATAAGAACGCATTTTTAATACAACAAGACAAGACAGGCGCAAATTTTCAGCCAACTCGGCCTTGGATTCCTTTTCTCACAATGATCGAAGCAGCAGGGAAGTTTCAGTCTTTTTCTCATAATTTTGTATTTGGTGTTTGTTTGTTTGTGATCTTACGCTTGACAAAGGCCAGTTGGCTGAAAATTTGCGCCTGTCTTGTTTTGTTGTATTAAATACGCGTTCTTATTCTTTTTTTCATGTTTTCTCTGGTTCCTAACAGATGTCATGGCTAAGGTTTTCCTTTAATCTTTAAGAATTATCTCAAGGTGCTAGTCTTTCGGATGAGACGATAAACTCTGGTTCCATGTGCAGAACGTACTTAACACATGTAAAATGTGCCAGAGTAACAAGGGGAGTGAGGGTGCACAGATGGTTGGCTTTCGTCATCATCATCACTACCATCAAAACCACTATCATCACCACCCCCATTATCGTCATCATCACCATCATTAACACGACACCACTCATCACACCAGCATATCACCACACCATCACCACAACAAACATTATCACAATCATCATCATCTTCATTGCTCGCACCATCGATACCATCACCATCATTTCATGCTAAAACCACCACTATCACTACCCTCCTCATTATCATCACCACCACCATCATTACCATAACCATCAACACAATCATCACAACTATCACCAACCATCATCATCACCATCATCGTCATCCCACCATCATCATTACCATCACCAGCAACACCATATTCACAACCATCATCATATCAACATCACCACCATCATCCTCATCATTACCATCACCATCATCACAACCAGCACCAACTATCATCACTACCACCATCATCACCACTACCACCACCACCGTCATCATCATCACCACCATCATCATAACTATCACCACCACTAACCACCACCACCATAACCCTCACCACCATCATCCTCACTATCACCACCACCACTATCCTCTCATCATCACCACCATCATCATCACCACCGCCATCATCGCCACCACCATCCTCATCACTCATCACCTCTACTGACCATTAAACTTGATGCCACATCATCATCACACCATCCATCATCACCACCACCACCCCATCATCACCACCACCACCATCACACCACCACCACCATCACCACCACATCACACCACCACATCACCACCACTATCACCATCCTCATCACCACCATCATCACCACCACACCATCCTCATCACCACCACCACCACACCCATCCTCATCACCACCACCCACCATCACCACCACACCATCCTCACCACCACCACCATCACCACAACCATCCTCATCACCACCATCACCACCACCATCAACCACCACCACATCCATCCCATCACCACCACCACCATCAATCATCACCACCATCACCATCTACTGACCATTAAACTGGACGCCACTTCTCCAGTGTGAGACAAAGTGCTGCTTCACGTGACACAGATGGTTGGGTTTCCATTTGGCCGGGGTGCACAACGGGCAGTGGTAGCGCCCCCTGCAGCAGTCCGCAAGCTCGCAGCGCACCAAGGGCAGGTCCGACAGGTTCCGCACGATGGACAGGTGCCACTGTGACAGGTATGGAGAGAGCATGGAAAATCCAAAATTGGACGAAGCAGCAGGGAAGTTTGTCTTTTTCTCCTGATTTTTGTATCTGGTGTTTGTTTGTTTGTGATCTTACGCTTGACAAAGGCCAGCGTATCATCAATATGTGCCCTGCCACATGGCATTGGCGATCATGGCCCTCAATAGAAATCTATCCCTTCTTGCCGCAGGTACACCCCATCTCCCCACACTCACACACACACACACACACACACAACACACACACACACACACGCACCACACACACACATCACACACACACACACACACACACCACACCATATATATATATCATCATCATGACCATGTGCCCTGCCACATGGCGTTGGCGATCATGGCCCTCCACACGAATCTATCCCTTGTCACTGCAAGTACATTCCCACCCACTCTGTCCTTAGCCACCCTGCAAGTCCATCCAACATTTTCTCCCTGGGTCTACCTGGTACTCTTTTTCCCTCCAGCTTTCCTGTTGTGGCCAGGTATTCTAATTTCTCTTGCCTCATAAAATATCCTATACACGTTGCTTGTCCTTTCCTAATCTTCTTCATTAATGTACTTTTTGTGTCTGCCTCCTTCAAGACTGTCTCGTTTGTTTCTTTGCTGTCCATAGAACTCTTAACGTTCTTTCTTAGAATCCACATTTCAACCGGCTATAACTACAGAATTCTGGACTGACCTTGTACTGTTTGAGGTCCTTCAAGTGGGGCATGCACTGCACCATCCCCGGTGAAAACAGTTTGGGGATGTTGAGACTGTATCCCGCGCTGTCCACCTTGGCTGCCATGGAGGACGCCCGCTTCTTGCAGCGCCACAGGTGAGCCGTCAGGGCAGACAACTGCTCGAATATTTGCTGACACAGGGGGCAGTGGAAGTGAGACGTCACCATATTGAGGCATCGGCGATGGCACAACTCTGTCCTGTGGCCTGCAGGCAACCCGTCAGGGTGAAATATTTATGACGGGCAAGGTAGTCCTAGTGAGTAAATGTCAGACCTCCAATTGGAAGGTCCTGGGTTTCAATCTGTCTGGTGGGTAATGAATGGAGATTTTTCCCCCCAATCCTGTGGGTAATGAGATTTTCCCCCCACTCCTGAGGGTAATGAATGGAGATTTTCCACCCAATCCAGTGGGTAATGAGAGATTCCCCCCCCCCCAATCCAGTGGGTAATGAGATCCCCCCCCCCCCGCAATCCTGTGGGTAATGTGAGATTCCCCCCCCAATCCTGTGGGTAATGATAGATCCCCCCCCCCCCCGCAATCCTGTGGGTAATGTGAGATCCCCCCCCCAATCCTGTGGGTAATGATAAGATCCCCCCCCCAATCCTGTGGGTAATGAGAAACCCCCAATCCTGTGGGTAATGGAGATCCCCCCCAAGTCCTGTGGGTAATGAATATCCCCCTCAATCCTGTGGGTAATGATATATCCCCCCCAAATTCCTGTGGGTAATGAGAGATCCCCCCCCCCAATCCTGTGGGTAATGAAAGATCCCCCAATCTTGTGGGTAATGAGATATCCCCCCCCCAATCCTGTGGGTAATGAGATATCCCCCCCAGTCCTGTGGGTAATGAGATATTCCCCCTCAATCCTGTGGGTAATGATATATCCACCCTCCTGTGGGTAATGAGAGATCCCCCTCTCCTGTGGGTAATGAGAATCCCCAATCCTGTGGGTAATGAGATATTTCTCCCAATCCTGTGGGTAATGAGATACACCCCCAATCCTGTGGGTAATGAGATCCCCAATCATGTGGGTAATGAAGATCCCCCCAATCCTGCGGGCAATGAGATCCCCCCTCCCAATCCTGTGGGTAATGAGAGATCCCCCTTCCAATCCGGTGGGTAATGATAGATCCCCCCCCCCATCTGGTGGGTAATGAGAGGATATTTTCCACCAAATCCGGTGGGTAATGAGATATTCCCCCCCAAACCAGTGGATAATGAGAGATCCTCCCAAATCCTGTGGGTAATGAGAGAATCCCCCCATCCGGTGAGTAGTGAGAGATTCCCACAATCCGATGGGTAATGAGAGATTCCCACAATCCAGTGGGTAATGAGAGATCCCCAATCCGGTGGGTAATGAGATTCCCACAATCCAGTGGGTAATGAGATCTCCCCAATCAGGTGGGTAATGAGAGATCCCCCCCCCCCCCAATCCGGTGAGTAATGGGAGATTTCCCACCCAATCCAGTGGGTAATGATAGATCCCCCTGAATCCGGTGGGTAATGAGATATCCCCCCCAATCCGGTAGGTAATGAGATATTTCCCACCCAATCCGGTGGGTAATGAGAAATCCACCAATCCGGTGGGTAATGAGATATACCCCCAATCCAGTGGGTAACGAGATTTCCCCCCCTCCCTCCCTGAATCCGGTGGGTAATGAGAGATTTCCCCCCAATCCGGTGGGTAATGAGAGATTTCCCACCCAGTCCGGTGGGTAATGAGAGGAGATTTCCCCCCCCAATCTCCAAGGCCAAGTTGTGCGGAGACTTGCGAATTCTTTAACCCTTTGACACCCACACCCTGTCCACCGGTATCCTGAACTGTCAACCATGCTAGCACAGCAAAAACATTAACCCTCTGACTCCCTCACCCTATCCACAGGAAGCTGGTGGGCAGTGCAAGGGAGTCAAAGGGTTAAGTTTTTGCAGTTGGTGGATAGGGTGCGGGAGTCAAAGGGTTAAACACCTTTCACACGTACACTATGCAGAATATCAAATACGCATGTTAAACATTCTGACAGTCATGTCACTAACCCGGCTTATGGGTACATGAAAACACCCAGCATGCATGCCTACCCACCAAAGATGAAGACTATACAACAACATAGCAAAATATCGTGAAATCCAAAACAAGTGTGACTGCCCGTGTTCAAGCAAACAGGAACCAGAGAAAATATGCGAGAAAAGAATCAGTCCTTTTCTCACACTGGACGAAGCAGCAGGGAAGTTTTAGTCTTTTGCTCCCAATTCAGTCTTTTGCTCCCAATTTTTGTATCTGGTGTTTGTTTGTTTGTAATCTTACACTTGACAAAGGCCAGTTTTCTGGTTCCTAGAATGTGGTGAGTTCGCCCAACCGCTTCAGCTTCAGCTCCATTAAAACATCTGATTGTGTGTAACATGCAGTAAGTCCAATGCCCTTAGAGTATAGTATTATATGAAAGAACAATTTATGATAATAAGATTGAAAGTCAGAGTTCAAGGTCAGGTCAACTGTACAGATTCATTAGTTCATTCCAAAATAAACTTTGCTGTCTTTTCAGAAGCCATGTTTTGGCACAATGATGATTATGCTAAAAAAAAAAACCAAAAAAAACAACATAGGCCTACACACACAACTTCATTTCAGAATGGCAGTGAGATTCTTTACTTCAACACATATTTATTGTCTCTGCATTTTTTAAAAATTTTCATTTCTATAAACACACACACACACACACACACACACACACACACACACACACACACACACACACACACACACACACATAGTGATATACACACATACATACACACACACACACACTTTCCAATCAATATGAAACAATCTCCCTTTTTTTCTTAACTGTTTCACTCCTGCACCCTATCGACCAGCTGCAAAAATTTAACCCTTTCACTCCCTCACCCCATCAACCAGCGTGAGGGAGTCAAAGGGTTAAGTTTTTATTTTGCTGTCCTGGCTGACAATGCAGGATGCTGGCAAATAGGGTAAGGGAGTCAAAGGGTTAAAAACCCCAGGAATATTGAAGAAAAAAAGGGGGGAACACAAGCAGACAAACAAACAAAACAAAAAACTAAACAAAAGAAGAGAAGAAGAAGAAGAAACGCTTGCTTACCATCATAATAAACGACTGCCGGTTTCTTTGCATCTGGCGCTTGCACGGCGCTGCTGTCTAACCCCTGAAATGAATATTTTAATGCATGTTTTAATGAATATTTTAAAGAAGTTACAGCACAAGAGGCTTGGTTAGTGTAGCAATAGAGCTCTTGCTTTCCGATACACCTACATAGGTTCACATAGGTTCAATACTGGACAAAGAGACTTTGTACATGCAGCCTGCATAGGTTGACAGGTTCACTACTGGACTGACAAAGACTTTGTACATGCAGCCTGTATAGGTTGACAGGTTCAATACTGGACAAAGAGACTTTGTACATGCAGCCTGTATAGGTTGACAGGTTCAATACTGGACAAAGAGACTTTGTACATGCAGCCTGTATAGGTTGACAGGTTCAATACTGGACAAAGAGACTTTGTACATGCAGCCTGCATAGGTTGACAGGTTCACTACTGGACTGACAAAGACTTTGTACATGCAGCCTGTATAGGTTGACAGATTCAATACTGGACTGACAAAGACTTTGTACATGCAGCCTGTATAGGTTGACAGGTTCAATACTGGACAAAGAGACTTTGTACATGCAGCCTGCATAGGTTGACAGGTTCAATACTGGACAAAGAGACTTTGTACATGCAGCCTGTATAGGTTGACAGGTTCAATACTGGACAAAGAGACTTTGTACATGCAGCCTGCATAGGTTGACAGGTTCACTACTGGACTGACAAAGACTTTGTACATGCAGCCTGTATAGGTTGACAGGTTCAATACTGGACAAAGAGACTTTGTACATGCAGCCTGTATAGGTTGACAGGTTCAATACTGGACAAAGAGACTTTGTACATGCAGCCTGCATAGGTTGACAGGTTCAATACTGGACAAAGAGACTTTGTACATGCAGCCTGTATAGGTTGACAGGTTCAATACTGGACAAAGAGACTTTGTACATGCAGCCTGCATAGGTTGACAGGTTCACTACTGGACTGACAAAGACTTTGTACATGCAGCCTGTATAGGTTGACAAGTTCAATACTGGACAGAGACTTTGTACATGCAGCCTGTATAGGTTGACAGGTTCAATACTGGACAAAGAGACTTTGTACATGCAGCCTGTATAGGTTCAGACAAGGTTCACTACTGGACAAAGAGACATTGTACATGCAGCCTGTATAGGTTGACAGGTTCAATACTGGACAAAGAGACTTTGTACATGCAGCCTGTATAGGTTGACAGGTTCAATACTGGACAAAGAGACTTTGTACATGCAGCCTGTATAGGTTCAGACAGGTTCACTACTGGACAAAGAGACTTTGTACATGCAGCCTCCACCCCACCCGGCTGTCCATAGGTACCCACCTCTGCTCAGGGTTGGGGAAGATAAAACATCAAGGGAGAGGAGACATGCACTCCTCCTTTCATCATGCTGGCCCCAAGAAAAGATGAAGTCTCCTGCCATCTCTTTTTCCCTATATCCTCAAGGTATAACGACAATCTTTGAGACAAATTTTAAGACAGCATCGATAGAGTGGTTGTGATATTTCAAGTTTTGGAGTTTGTTGTATAGAGATTCATCGCACTTGGGCATTTCCATATGCACTTCACCCAAATCTGCCAGCAGCTGTCTGGCAGACTCCTTAAGCCTGTGCAAAACTATGTGCTGGCAAGGTCTTAAAGGGGGGAGAGAGTGGAGGGCAGGGACATTTAATGCACTTATCTGACACTGTCAGAATGATTCTGGAGTACTAAGTTTGGCAGCGAAATGGCCAGTTTTTATGTTTGGGCTTGGATCAAAAAACTTGATACATTAAATCTTGAATCTACGGCTCTGTAAAGAGAACCAACCAGCCCCTGTTAACTCACTCGCTATGTACGATTATGCCCCTTGCTGTTTCCCTGATACGCACCATTTGTATAGGTCATGAGAAAAATTATCATACAAACAAATGAAATCAGAGAGTTTTGAAATTTGGCAGGTCATGTATTAAAAGATTGGTGTACAAAATGCTGAAATTTCAACTGTCTAACCCTCATGGTTGCTGAGTAATGGTACAAGTAAAATTAGAGACATTTTTAGGTGAAAAATGTCTTACAAAATACACAGTCGGGTCAATACATCAGTTCCTAGTCACATTTTGAATGAAATTTCATAAAATCCAACGTGCACACACTCCACATGCACTGAAGGAAGAGATCGTGTTGAACAGCGCCGAGTTGTTGAGTATTGTTCAGCCATTTGCTTTTCTGTCGTCTGCTTCACTGCAGAGATAGTAGGTCGTGAACTTTGCACTGTCCACTCACCAACTGCATAGTACAGTGACCTCGTGGCCTGAAACGAGGCTAGGAATGACCAAAAATCTATTTTGGCTATAAGTTTCGGTTAACAGAAATACTGAAAGCCCTGCGAATTTTCAAAACTCATGTCGGATTTCTCCGACGCTTGTAGACAAGCGTTGTTGAGACATGATCGGGAAATCCTGACACTCACAGTGAGAGAGTTAAAAAAAAGGCAAAGCAAAAAGTGTGACCCACTGGCTCAGCTGGTGGTAGTGGTGGTAGGTAATAGTATTAACTTCAGCAGTAAAGACAGTACCGGCTAGTAGTAGTAGCAGCAGTAGCAGCAGTAGCAGCAGCAGTAGCAGCAGCAGCAGTGGTAGTAGTAATAGTAGCAGTAGTAGTAGCAGCAGCAGTAGTAGTAGTGGTAGTAGTAATAGCAGTGGCAGCAGCAGCAGCAGTAGTAGTAGTAGCAGTTAGTGGTAGTAGTAACAGTAGTAGTAGTAGTAGTAGTAGTAGTAGTAGTAGTAGTAGTAGTAGTAGTAGTAGTAATAGCAGCAGCAGTAGTTAGTGGTAGTAGTAACAGTAGTAGTAGTAGTAGTAATAGCAGCAGCAGCAGCAGCAGATAGTTATAGTGGTAGTAGTAACAGTAGTAGTAGTAGTAGTAGTAGTAGTAATAGCAGCAGCAGCAGCAGTAGTTAGTGGTAGTAGTAACAGTAGTAGTAGTAGTAGTGATAGTAGTAGTAGTAGCAGCAGTTAGTGGTAGTAGTAACAGTAGTAGTAGTAGTAGTAGTAGCAGCAGCAGTAGTAGTAGTAGTAATAGTAGTAGTAGTAGCAGCAGCAGTAGCAGTAGTAATAATAGTAGTAATTGTAGTAGCAGAAGTAGTAGTGTAGTAGTAGTAGTAGTAGTAGTTAGTAGTAGTAGTAGTGGTGGTATTGTTGGTGTATCAGTAGTAGTAGTAGTAGCAGTGATAGTAGCAGCAGCAGCAATAACAGTAGCAGCAGTACTGACAATAGCCATTTCAACGTTCACTGGAAGTCTACTTTTTTTAACCATTTGCTTAACCCTCAACACACACACACACACATAAAATCAGTCCAAAATTACGATTAAAAAGGAGACATTGACAGTGGTTGCCTTCATTCAGCCTATACAAGTACACAACATCTGTGGCCAAACCATCATATGTATTCATTCTTATTGCTTAAAGCCCAGCCGTCTGCACACAGCCATATCATTATCAAGGCTATATCCTTCTCAAAATTTATAAAACATACGTTGGGGGGAAAAACATATCAAAAAGAAAATTAAGTACACATAAAAAGGCATTCGCACACATAATCTAAGGATATGCCCCTGCCATTGACTGCTCCGTCAAATTTCTCTCTCTCTCTCTCTTCTCTCACACACACACAAACCAGCATGCTATCCCTTACTTACTTACTTAGGCCTTGAGCCCCAGGAGGGGCATAGGCCATCCACAACCGCCCGCCATCGTCCACGATCCTGGGCTATTTGCTCAAGTTCTCGCCAGGAGTAGCCGGTCTGCTTGGCGTCCGCCTTCAGTTCTCTTCTCCAGGTGTTTTTTGGTCGGCCTCTCTTTCTCTTCCCTTGAGGGTTCCAGGTCAGGGCCTGGCGGGTGATGTTGGTTGATGGTTTCCTCAGGGTGTGCCCTATCCATCGCCATCTCCTTCTTCTGATTTCTTCTTCCACTGGCACTTGGTTAGTTCTCTGCCAGAGGTCTGTGTTACTGATGGTAACTGGCCAGTGGATCTTCAGTATCTTGCGTAGGCACGAGTTTATGAATGTCTGGACTCTTCTAGTAGTGGTCTTAGTTGTTCTCCACGTTTCTGCTCCATACAAAAGAACTGATTTGATGTTTGAGTTGAACAGGCGGATTTTAGTACGGGGTGTGATCATGTGGGATCGCCAGATGTTCTTGAGGGCCAAGAAGGATGCTCTTGCCTTTCCGATGCTATCCCACAGAGGACCAAATATGAAAAGTGTGCACCAATGTAACACTGTTCTGTGTTAACCCTATGACTCCCGCACCCTATCCACCAACTGAAAAAAAATTAACCCTTTGACTCACCTATCCACCAGCTTCCTGCAAGAAGCTGGTGGATAGGATAGTGGGAGTCAAAGGTTAAGTTTTTGCTTTGCTAGCATGGCTGAGAATATATGATGCTGGTGGACAGGATAGCAGGAGGGTTGAGTCAAGCAATGTGCATAAAAACACTCATGAAACCATTGCTTGGAAAGCATGTGTAGCCAACAATCAAGCCTATAAGTGAGAAACCATTGCTCAGGATCATTCTGAAAAAAATTATCGTCATCATCATCATCATGTGCCCTGCCACATAGTACTGGCGTTCATGGCCCTACATATCAATCTAACCTTTTGTCGCTGCAAGTACCTCTCCCACCCTCTCTGTCTTCATCTACAGCCCAAATCCATCCAATATTTACTCCCTGGGTCTACCTGGTGCTCATCTTCCCTCCAGCTTTCCAGCTGTGACTAGGTGCTCAAGTTTCTCTTGCCTCATGAAATGTCCTATAAATGTTGCTTGTCTTTTCCTAATCTTCTTCATTAAAGGTTTGTTTTTGATTTTTTTGTTTTGTCTGCCTCCTTTAACCCGTTCAGTGCCAGTGACCGAATATTCGGTCGGCTCTTTGTGTCATCCTCCTTGCCAGCGACCGAATATTCTGACAGTCTATTTTAAGCATTTTTCATGGGGAATTATGGCAAGCAGAACACAGATACACAATTTACAATCCTTCCCCGATAATGAGATACTACGCAGTTTCCGTGACGTTCCTCGCAAAGTTTGCAAACAAAGCAATTAGCAGGGGAACCCGCTTACGTAAACACTCCGACAGCGAAAATGGCCGACAGCGCCGAGCCTGGTCCGAACATTTCAAGCAGACGACGTGCTTCCATTCCACTTTCCCTTGCCGTTCAACTTGTGCTCCAAAGTTATTCTGACATCGAATCAGTTGATTCTCTGGATGATTTTACCGAGGACAGTGATGTTCATGGCGATGATGTGGCCAGAACAAGTGCACCATGTGCCCTGACCGACTTCAACAACAGCGATACGTCAGTTAGTCACGACTCGACTGTTGATCCTGCATTCACGGCGGAGACAGAGGTCAGTGGTGCTGAGAGTGAAAGCGATAGTGATGATTTGCCAGTACTTAGCAGGAAAAGTTCTAGAGTTTCGGAAAGCAGGGATGCAGGTCGAAGAAGAGGGACAAGAGGAAGGGGGGTGGGGCAGGGGAGGGGGCGGGTCTGGGGTGTGAGAAGAGAATGGACAGTGACTGGGACTGCACGTTTCGATTGTCAGTTCGTTGACGCGACAAACACAAGACCTGTGTCGTTTGAGTTTACAGGGGATGGGGGCATCAAAGTATCAACAGAGGCTTGTGACTGAGACCAATAGGTACGCGCAGTAGATTATCACGGCTGCCAGTCAGAAGGAGGGGGGAATTTCTAAACATAGCTGACTGAGACAGTGGACAGACTGTTACCAACTCTGTGTGTGTGTGTGTGTGTGTGTGTGTGGTGTGTGTGTGTGTAGTGTGTGTGTGTGTGTGTGTGTGTGTGTGTGTGTGTGTGTGTGTGTGTGTGTGTGTGTGTGTGTGTGTGTGTGTGTGATTGTGATAGTGGTGGTGATGTAGGGGTGGGATGGTGGTGGGTGGTGGTGATTATGTGTGTGTGTGATTGTGTGTGTGTGTGTGTGTGTGTGTGTGTGTGTGTGTGTGTGTGTGTGTGTGTGTGTGTGTGTGTGATGTGTTTATGTTACTTATTTTGCTTGTTCATCCTGCTTATGGTGCAGTTACATATCTTGTCACATGTTACTTATTGCTGTGTGTGTTTGTGTGTATGATTTCAGATACCTCTTCAGGCAGAACACCAGCTGTTGTGGTACCATCAAAGCCAACAGACTGGTGAAGGAGGTGACTGACCTAGAGGTCACCAAAAAAGTGGACATGAAGGTGCTTCTCCTTGTTTCATGGAGTACCACACAAAACTCAAATACTGGCTTGAAGATTAGTTTGTGGAGATGCCGACAGTAGTTGAGTCGGACATCCGTAATCTGTAAATAGTTTGTTTTTTGGTGCCTTTTTTATTTCTTCATTTCTTCAGTGATGGGAACTCTTCTCTTTGAATTGGTGTGCCTTCAAAATAACATGGATTTAGGATTGCTTTTTGTTTCACTTTGGAATGTATCATGCCACTGAGTGCAAAATTTCTGCAAATTTGGTGAGTACAAATAAAATATTTCACCAAAAATTCAAATGTTCATGTTATGTCTTTCTGTGAGTGTCATTTTGAAGAGAAATCATTTTGCTACAAACTTTATTCAACATGTTATTGTCTATTTTGTCTCCTTTAGCTTCAGGAATTTTTTATGAATTATTACCCTAATTCGGAAAATGCGCCCTGGCAATGGCGATGCACACTTTAATTACATCATCTGGCACTGTAAGGGTTAAGACTGTCTTCTTTGTTTTCTTTGCTGTCCATGGATGAACAGCCTTCTTAGACATCATATTTCAGCTGCCTCAATCTTGTTCTGACTTTGCGTGTTGACTGCCGATGCTTTACATCCGTACAACAGTATTGGTCCTATATGACACTGAAGAAAAAAAGAAAAGAAAAAGGAGAGAGAAAGGACAGATATCAAAAAGACACAGGAACAGTCACCTGTCTGGCAGCATGAGAATAAAGATGGTTGGTGAAAGCGTTTCGTTTCAACAAGGTGGTGCTGCACACAGGGCAGTGGTAGTGGCCTCCCTTGGTGTTACTTCCCCGACAGGCGTGAAAACACTTGACCATCATCATACCTGTCCAGTCATGAAACTATATTTTGAAAAATCCATTCAAAGAGTCAGTTTTGGTGTTTGTTGATGTTAAGAATACTCTTCAGCATCACCATTATATTTTGAAAATCCATTCAGGAGTCAGTTCTGGTGTTTGTTGACGCTAAGAATATTCCTCAGCATCGCCATTATATTTTGAAAATCCATTCAAGTGTCAGTTTTGGGTGTTGTTGATGCTAAGAATACTCTTCAGCATCACCATTATATTTTGAAAATCCATTCAGGAGTCAGTTCTGGTGTTTGTTGACGCTAAAATATTCCTCAGCATCGCCATTATATTTTGAAAATCCATTCAAGTGTCAGTTTTGGTGTTTGTTGATGCTAAGAATATTCTTCAGCATCACCATTATATTTTGAAAATCCATTCAAGAGTCAGTTTTGGTGTTTGTTGATGTTAAGAATACTCTTCAGCATCACCATTATATTTTGAAAATCCATTCAAGAGTCAGTTTTGGTGTTTGTTGATATTAAGAATATTCTTCAGCATCACCATTATATTTTGAAAATCCATTCAAGTGTCAGTTTTGGTGTTTGTTGATGCTAAGAATACTATTCAGCATCACCATTATATTTTGAAAATCCATTCAAGAGTCAGTTCTGGTGTTTGTTGATGCTAAGAATATTCTTCAGCATCACCATTATATTTTGAAAATCCATTCCAGTGTCAGTTTTGGTGTTTGTTGATGCTAAGAATGCTCTTCAGCATCGCCATTTTATTTACAACTACCAAACCTTCGTTTACCGAGTCTTGATCTGTTTCTTCAAAGTAGATGCGTACCCATGTGTAGATAAACACAGACATTGTGTATTTCTTGGCTTAATATAGAAATGCTGCATTATTGCCAAAAGACAGAAATATTGTGTTAAAGCTATAACACAGAAATGTTATATTACTGCTCTTGCAAGGCATACCTCTGCAGACACCCACCCACCCTGCCCCCATGGGGATGCCAAGGGTTCTTCTAATATAAATAGTATCCCCATCTTCTAGAAATTTGTGCTAGAAATTTCCTATTTTCTGTCACTCTCTTTGTTTCTGCCCCATTCCTCTGTTTTCTGTCATTTCTTCCTATCGTTTTCTGCCTTGCTGGTTCATTGACCTGTATGTGGTCGATAAAGCCTTACGTACTTTTTCTTAGGATTGATAATTGGGTACATGTATTAAGTGCATTTTTGGCTCAAGGGAGGTGAGGTATGCAGAAGCAATTTTAGGTCATTTATGCCCATTTTTATGTACGTTTTTGAGTCCTTAGGTATGCTCAAATTCGTATTCTGGTTTGTTTTTTTAAATCCCCTATGCGATAAATTGGACAGAGTGGTTGACGCCAGGGGCATGTCCTTAGATTATGTGCAGGAATGAATTGATATGTGTATTTAATTTTCTTTTCTTTTTTTCCTGTGAAATTTTGAATGTTTTGAAGCAGTTATAGCCCTGATATGGCTCTATGCAGTCGGCTTGGCTTTGATTAAACATCAATAACAATAACAGTCTGCAGACCAGAGCATTTCAGCCATGCAACAGTTGTTTCCCTTTAACCACTTATCGCTGTAGGAAAGTGTCGAGCAATACTGGGTCAGAAAAACTCATTCAGCTACTTATCAAAGTACTGACCATAAATTGATTGACAAAAGTGCAATAAATCAAAACATTACCACCATAGTACATACTCATTCAGCTCCTATTCAAAGTGCTAACCATAAACTGAACGGCAAAACCGCAATAAATCAAAACTTTACCATTATAGTAATATTCAGCTCCTGAGCAAAGTGCTGACCACAAATTAAATGGCAAAACTGCAATAAATTAAAACCTTATCCATCACAGTACATATTCAGCACCTGATCAAAGTATTGATCACTAAGTGATTGGCAAAATTGCAATAAATTAAAACCTTACATCACATACATATTCAGCACCTGATCAAAGTATTGATCACTAAGTGATTGGCAAAACTGCAATAAATTAAAACCTTATCATCGCAGTACATATTCAGCACCTGATCAAAGTATTGATCACTAAGTGATTGGCAAAATTGCAATAAATTAAAACCTTATCATCGCAGTACATATTCAGCACCTGATCAAAGTATTGATCACTAAGTGATTGGCAAAATTGCAATAAATTAAAACCTTATCATCACAGTACATATTCAGCACCTGATCAAAGTATTGATCACTAAGTGATTGGCAAAACTGCAATAAATTAAAACCTTATCATCGCAGTACATATTCAGCACTGATCAAAGTATTGATCACTAAGTGATTGGCAAAACTGCAATAAATTAAAACCTTATCATCGCAGTACATATTCAGCAACTGATCAAAGTATTGATCACTAAGTGATTGGCAAAACTGCAATAAATTAAAACCTTATCATCGCAGTACATATTCAGCACCTGATCAAAGTATTGATCACTAAGTGATTGGCAAAAGTGCAATAAATTAAAACCTTACCATCATCAGTACATATTCAGCACTGATCAAAGTATTGATCACTAAGTGATTGGCAAAATCGCAATAAATTAAAACCTTACCATCATAGTACATACTCATTCAGCACCTGATCAAAGTATTGATCACATAACTGATTGGCAAACCGCAATAAATTTAAACTGAATGACACAACCAATAATTAAACTGATGACAACGAAATAATTAAACTTACAAACTGCTAATTTAACGATGACACAACCGCAATAAATTTAACTGATGACAAACACATAATTAATGAATGACACAACGCATAATTTAACCGAATGACAACGCAATAAATTTAAACAGATAACTAGAATGACACAACCGCAATAAATTTAAACCGAATGACACAACCGCAATAAATTTAAACTGAATGACACAACTGCAATAAATTTAAACTGAATGACACAACCGCAATAAATTTAAACGAATGACACAACTGCAATAAATTTAAACTGAATGACACAACTGCAATAAATTTAAACGAAATGACACAACCGCAATAAATTTAAACTGAATGACACAACCGCAATAAATTTAAACCGAATGACACAACCGCAATAAAGTTAAGCTGAATGACACAAGCGCAATAAATTTAAACTGAATGACACAACGCAATAAATTTAAACCGAATGACACAACCGCAATAAATTTAAACCGAATGACACAACCGCAATAAATTTAAACCGAATGACACAACTGCAATAAATTTAACTGAATGACACAACTGCAATAAATTTAAACTGAATGACACAACCGCAATAAACTTAAACCGAATGACACAACCGCAATAAATTTAAACCGAATGACACAACCGCAATAAATTTAAACCGAATGACACAACCGCAATAAATTTAAACGAATGACACAACGCAATAAAGAAGCTGAATGACACAACCACAATAAATTTAAACTGAATGACACAACCGCAATAAATTTAAACTGAATGACAAACTGCAATAAATTTAAACTGAATGACACAACGCAATAAATTTCAAACCGAATGACACAACCGCAATAAATTTAAACTGAATGACACAACCGCAATAAATTTAACTGAATAACAAACGCAATAAACTTTAAACGAATGACACAACGCAATAAATTTAAACCGAATGACACAACCGCAATAAATTTAAGCGAATGACACAACCGCAATAAATTTAAGCTGAATGACACAACCGCAATAAACTTAAACTGAATGACAAAACTGCAATAATTTAAACTGAATGACAAACCGCAATAAATTTAAACTGAATGACACAACCGCAATAAATTAAGCTGAATGACACAACCGCAAGTAAATTTAAACTGAATGACACAACCACAATAAATTTAAACTGAATGACAAAACTGCAATAAATTAAACTGAATGACAAAACTGCAATAAACTTAAACTGAATGACAAAACTGCAATAAATTTAAACTGAATGACAAACTGCAATAAATTAACTGAATGACACAACCACATAAATTTAAACTGAATGACAAAACTGCAATAAATTTAAACTGAATGACAAAACCGCAATAAAGTTAATGAATGACACAAACGCAATAAATTTAAACGAATGACAAAACCACATAAATTTAAACTGAATGACAAAACTGCAATAAATCAAAAACCTTACCATCATAGTACACAGCATGCTGGAAATGGGTCAGGTGCAGATGGTCGTGGACGCGGGAAGGCTGTGCAGGCTTGTACTGACGCACGTCACAGAAGGGACAGTGGACTTTGTTGTCGCAGCAATCTGACAGAACACAGCGATGGAGCGTCACCGAGGCCGAGGACCCTGCAGTGCCTCCAAGGATGGTTTTGTGATGTGTCACTTCTGTTTCTGTCAAAAGTATGAAGGTTTTTTTTCTCTTTTTTTTTCTTTTCTTATTTGTCTTCCAAACAGTATTGTTTTCAATTGCGTGTGTGCATATTGTTTTTGCCACACTATGCAGATGTTATGTTGCTACACACTCTGCATTCTCTCTCTTTGGTGGGTGTGCCTACTGGGTATTTTTGTGTTTCTGTAAGCCACTGACACTGCCATGGCTTACAGAACCTTTAACCCTTTGATTCCCGCACCCTGTCCACCAGCATCCTACATTGTCAATCATGCTAGCAAAGCAAAAACTTAACCCTTTGACTCCCTCAGCCTCAAGTTTTTGCAGTTGGTGGATGGAGTGCAGGAAGCAAAAGGTTAACTTTCATTCCTCTTTTGTATGAATTGTTACTTCCCCTTGTTTTGAGATTCTCATAGGACCGTATTTCCTTCATTCCCGCCCTTAGAGAAGAGGCAGAATCAAGAGACAGTTTACAGTGCTGTCTCCTTTCCCAAGCTGAGGAAAGGGGAGGATGTGGCTAGCATGTGGCTAATTGATAAACAGTGCCCAGTGACTGACCCAGTAAAGTGTTGATGATACCCACTAATAACAAGACTGGCGCAAGTACTTCAACAACGATTTACCGTGCTGCAGGAAAGAAGGAACATGTTTGTTCTGCCCAAATTTCTGCCTGCAGGAAGGAAGGGTAAGAATCCTGCAACACCGAAAACCATTTTCCAGGGGAGAATCAGTTAGTGTACAAGTGGAGCAACAGGACATAGAGCTGACTATCACCCCTTCTAATCACGAACATCCACGGCAGATGGCATGTACTGAAAAAAGAATGGTCACATTCATCACCAGATGTGACTGACCTCGTCTAATATCAATCATAATGAAAAAATAATAAATTAAAGAACGAATGTGACTGACGACATACATAATGAACAAAAGATCCTGCAAGCCGTTTCGTTGTTCAGAGGAATGATCCTCTCAGTTATTTCAGCGGAAACTGAAAAATGCCCAGCATGCACACCCAAAAACACGAAATTAGGAGACTATGCAGCAACAGAATGCCTGTATAGTGTGATCTGAACAACGTGCATGCACGTATCTCAGAAAAAAAAAGAAGAAAAAAACATTTTCTACAGATATACGTAACACCTACCTTTACAAACATCTTTGCCAGTGCTGTTCTCAGTCAGGTCTGCATCTATGGCTTCTGTAAGAATGACACTATCAATGGCAAGGTCAGTTGAATCATCTTGTCCACCACCACCACCACCATCATCATCCATAGTGTTGCCAGCGTCATCCATGTTTATAGCTGTACCATCCATATCCATTCCTGCTGCCAAAGACCATCAGTATACAGTACAAAAAATGGCACAAGAACATGAAGTTTTTACTTGCATGGGTAGTGGCATATAAGCAAAACCAGTCATTTTTTTTCCATCCAACCCTTGCCCAACGAAGGTCTATGCTAATGCAAATGAAGCATAAATATTAAAAAGATACCTAAACAGAATGTAAAATTAGGAAGAAAAATATTAAGAAAATAACAACAACAAAATAATAAATAAATAAATAAATAAACAAACAATTAAATAAACAAATAAAATTAGAATTTAAAGAAACATGAATATTACAAAGATTCCAAAATAATGTAAAATTAGAAACAAAAATATTAAGAAGATATGAAAACAATGTAAAATTAGAATATCATTTGTATCAAGAGTTCTTAGACAGAAATGATTTGAAAATCACTTTGGACACAAAGAACCTTGGTTTGATTGTCTGTCAGAGTGGTCTGGGTGATAGTCTTTCTGATGAAACAATAAACTGAGGCTCTGTCAACAGCATGCACTTTGCATGCATGAAAGATCATACAACAACAAAAGAGTCCTTGGCAAACTTTCACCATCATAGGTAAACAAAAACACATGCAAGCAGGAAAAGAGTGGCAGAATGATTCAGACATTTGCGTGCCAATAACTAAACTTGAGGTTCTAGGGTTTGCTCCCCGTAGAAACCTCGACTTTTCTCCCGAGTTTGACCAGAAAATCAAACAGAACGTCAAGTCCTTCGGAAGGGGATGAAAAACGAATTGGACCTGTGTGCCTTCCGGCTATACACACTAAAGATCCCCCGGCAGTTGAAAATCATGAAGAGCAGGGCATTGCCCAGCTGCCTTGGTATAAAATATTTGGAGAGATAGGCTGATGTCTCAGGTCCCACCCCTTGAAGACCAATTAGCCTTCTTGCCTTTATGAAGCCTTGGTTAAAAAAAAAAAAGTGACGAATATGAATTAGAATCAAGGGAGAGGGGGTGGGTGCTGCCCTCATGGTGCTGGCCCTGGGAAAAGTTGAGGACTGTGTCATCTCGCTCCCCTACGATCTCAGGGTTAAGGAATTATCTAGGCAGGATCTGAGGACCTGGTCAGCTCATGGGTTTATGTGCAGGCTTAAGGCTTGTGCCATGATCATTCTGGATTTTCTCCATCACATGGCTATATGATGATAGTGCATATAAGGAATTCATTCTGAGTGCAGAGACGTCATCTTGAGAAACAGAAACAGAAACATGAAACAGAAGCTTTGACTTTGTTCAAGAGGGATTCATCTACTTGGCTAATTCCATGCAAACCACACAAATCTGCCTGCGATTATCTGGCAAACTCATGCGCCTATGTAAAATCCTATGCACTTGTAAGGTCTTGAAATGAGAAAAGGGCAGAGGGTGGGGGTGGGTGGACAGGACCTAAGAAACACTAGGATGACATCACCAAAATGATGGATTATTAACCCTTTGACTCCCGTACCCTATCCACTAACTGCAAAAACCTAACCCTTTGACTCCCTCACCTTATCTACCAGCTGGTGGATAGGGTGAGGGAGTCAAAGGAATGTTTTTGCTTTGATAGTATGGTTAGCAATGCCAGATGCTGGTGGACAGGGTGTGGGAGTCAAAGGGTTAAGATGGGCAGCAAACAGGCCAATTTTTAACGTTCCAGGCTGGGACTTACCACCAGACACTGCACTGGTCGTATCTTGGGTAAAAAAGTGAGTTTAATTTAAAACTGGTTTTATCAGCATTACTCATATATTTTGCAAGAAAGTCCTTGTGGGCAATTTTTGTAGTTGTCTTACACAGGTTCATATACATACATGCTTCAGATAGGTCTGAAAGTGAGAAATTGTGTGGTGTGTGCGCGCGCGCGCGCGCGCGCGTGTGTGTGTGTCACTGTGTGTGTGTGTATCAGAGGCTGGCCCAGAACACACAGAAGTGGAGAACTTTAGTTGCTATCCACCAAGCCAATAATTCAGCTCGAGCATATACCATTAAAGTATATGCCCGAGCTATTATTATAATAGCCAAGAAATAGGCAAAGTATTTCAAGGCCCAGCTACTTTCAATTTCGCCGTCTAGTTTTTATTCGTCCATCTTGGTTGCGAAGTCAAGCGAATCGTACGCTGACGGTTTTTTTTTCCCCCAAGACGGCAAGAGGAAGAGGGGGAAAGATCGCAGTATGCGTGCATGTGTGGGTGTATGTGTGTGTGTGTGCGCGCGCGCGTGCACCTTTCGAAGATGAGTGTGTACTCTGGCACACGATCTCCGGCTTTTCAAAGTCAAAACAAGCCGGTGTGAAATATTGTCCTTGTTAAAACTACAAGTACGATGCAACAATGTCGTTAGTTTGACGTTTTTCAGCATTACATAAATAACATTGATGTTTAAATAATATTTTACTGATATGTGTCATCTGTCCATGAATAAGTACAAAACAATCCCATATCCGATTCTATATTCCTTATAAATTCGTTCAAGGGTGCATGGCAGAATTCAAATACAACTTACAACGCGTCTGCTGTAATGCAGCAAATGGCGCCGAATGAACTTCCTGTGGTTTGGGGTTGTTTATAGAAGGGAGTAAACTCTTGCGAGGGAATCATATGGATGGAGGGAATACACGCATTGCATTTTGATGGGAGATGGGGTGGTGGGATATATGCAAGAGAATTTAAAAGACTGTCGTGATTTGATATGACAGGCCCGTGTCGTGATTTTAGGATACTGCATGATTGCTGCTAAAACTAGACGAAAAGCACAAAATGATTTTGAAACTCATTAACATTTTTTTCCGATTTAGTTTCGATTTTTATTTATTTTAAGGTTGGGTTTTTTTTGTTTTTTTTCAATATCATTGTGAAATTTACAGTAAATGCAAACCGAAAATACAATAATGGAAAATGACTGCCAGGGACGCATTGCTGAACAGAGTGAAATTTTATTCGTTTTGTAGTTGTTACCGCCTCAAGAGAAGGAAAGCAAGGTAATATCCTTTCCAATGGTAAGAATGGAAAGACAAAAATAGATAAATAAAACATAATAAATGCATAAATAAATAAAATGAAATAAAATGATAATGATGAATAAATAGATAAATAAGATAATAATAAAAAGACCTTTTACTAGACGGAATAGACTGATCTACAACACAAAATGAAATAGAAACCATTGAGAAAGACAACACTATAATGACTAACAAACAAAGGAACAAAAACAAAAAACAAAAAAAGCACACCACAAAATATGGACACACGTACACACATGCATACACAGACACAAGCATACACACACACACACACACACATACACACACACACGTATACACACACACAACACACACACACACACACACACACATACACACGTACATAAATACACACAAAGGAGTGGGGGTAGGTGGGTTGGGGAGCCTCATATAGCACTCTTTCAATATTTAAGTCCTTCAGAGAAAGGCCCCCTTTTGCACCCAAAACAGCTAACGATCTTTTCGTTCTGTGTGGAACTCGTAGCTACTGCGACCAAAATTAAACCCAAGGTAAGGGGTTGGAACTAAACCGCAGGAAGACTGAAGTCATGGTGATCAGTAAAAAACATAAAATCCCCTCATGCAAAATGACAGCAAACGGCACAACCTTGACACAGGTTGATAAATTTAAATACCTGGGAACGGTCATTTCATCAGACGGCAGATGCACATCGGAAATAGCCGGCAGAATAGGCCAAGGCAAAACAGCATTCAAGAAGATGACAAGCATTCTTACCAACAAATGCCTATCAGTTAACATCAGAAAGAGAGTCCTTGAATGTTATATAGAACCAATACTGTTGTACGGATGCGAGGCGTGTACAGTCAGCAAGCAAAGCCAGAGCAAGATTGAGGCAGCTGAGATGTGGTTTCTAAGAAGAATGTTGAGAGTTCCATGGACAGCAAAGAAAACAAACGAGACAGTCTTGATGGAGGCAGACACAAGTAGATCACTCATAAGGAAGACTAGGAAAAGACAGGCAACATTTATAGGCCATATTTTATGAGGAAGGGGGATTTGGAGCACCTGGTCACAACGGGAAAGCTGGAGGGAAAGAGAGCACCAGGTAGACCCAGGGAGAGAATGCTGGACGGACTTGCAGAGTGGCTGGGGACGAGGAGGGTGGGGGAGATGCTAGAGGCAACAAGAGATAGAGATGGATGGAAGTCCATGGTCGCCAACGCCATGCGGCAGGGCACCTGATGATATGTGGAACTCGTAGGACCTGCTGCCTAGGACAATGAGATGAGAGGGCATCCACACACATGGAGACCAGACGACCCAAACTTAAGGTGGTAAAACTCCACAAAGTGTAGAGACATCAATTAACCCTTTGATTCCTGCACCCTTTCCACCAGCATCCTGCATTGTCACCCATGCTAGCAAAGCAAAAACTTAACTTTTTGAGTTCCTCACCCAATCCACCAGCTTCCTGCAGGAAGCTAGGTGGATAGGGTGAGGGAGTCAAAAGGTTATGTTTTTGCTACTGGTGGATAGGGTGTGGAAGTCAAAGGGTTAAACACCTATCAGAGCACCCAAATGAAGACAAAAGACAAAATATAGAGGAAAAGTGTAACAGTATTTTTTCTTTTAATCTAGGGAAGCAGGAACCAGGGAAAAAAAAACACACACAAAAAAAGAAAAAAAAAAAGACGCATATTTAATACAAGACAAGACAGGAGCAAATTTTACGCCAACTGGCCTTTGTCAAGAGTAAGATAAAAAACAAAACAAACAAAAAAACAACAACAACAACAAAAAAACACACACACACAAGATACAAAATTAGGAGGAAAAGACTTAAACTTCCCTGCTGCTCCTAATTTTTGTATCTGGTGTTTGTTTGTTTGTTTGTAATCTTACGTTTGACAAAGGCCAGTTGGCGGAAAATTTGCGCGTTCATATTCTTTTTTCGTGTTTTTTTTTTTCTCTGGTTCCTGTTTGCTTGAACGCGGGCAGTCACACTTGTTTTGGATTAGGGAAGTAGACTCGTGTGGTTCAATACTTATAAAAAGTAAGTGACTTGACTTTTTCGTTTATTTGTAGTCTACATAGTCAGGCCACATCAGACTATTAATTAATCTGGTCGTTTTTACCCAATTCCTGCTGGCTGCCATGAAGCTTGATGGTCAGAGAGGAGTTGTAGTTGGCCATTTCTCCTGTTGTTCTACTAATAGAGGTGACATCAAAACGGGTTCATAGGGAAATATTGGCATGTGCTAAATCTTAATGTTCATTTATAAAACTTGCAGTGTATAAAATATCATGTAAATTCTGTATACTCTGTGGAGTTCATGTGTTAACGTTGTTTTTTTCATATGTGTAAAATGTTTTCTTGTTGTCATTCTTCGTTGCCACATAGTATGTTAGATGTGCGTTTGTTGTAAAACAAAAGATGAAAAAAATAGTTTAAAAAAATTGAGGTGACCTCATTTCAGTAATATGTGTTCAGCAATCTGATTCTCTTGACTGCAAGATCGGGTTGGTGAAGGTGTCAGTGTTCATGTGAGTGCCGAGGTGCTTGTAGCCAGTGCAGAGTCTCATCAGAATCACTTGCTGCTCTCAGGAAAGGAGATGGTGTTCATTCTACCCTGTCTGTGTCTTGATGTGATGAGTGTTATGATGCTCCTTTTGCTATAAACGAAGCTGTTCATTCTGTGGTTGATCTCCCTGTGTTCCTCTTTGTGCTGGATCATCTACCACCCCATTCCCTGGTATCCCACAGTGAGCAGGGATCCACTGGAGGACCACTCTTTTTGTTCTTCTGATTTACTGGAAGGCCTTAGTTAGATGGGTGTGTATGTCATTCCCCAGGGCTTGGAGAACAGAGAAAGCATCAGAAGTAAGACCACTTGAAAGTGTGTGACATCTATACCATGTATCACAGAGGCTGCTTTCATGAGCGCCTGTTTCTCTGCTTGATAATTGGTGTTTGGTCAAGTTCAAGAATAAAAGACTATGTCAATCTTGAACACAAGACCAATATGTTGTATGTATTTCTCTGATCTCTTATAGTTGAGTGTAGGGTAGTTGCAGAGTATAAAAGTAGGCTTGGGCGCTCCTTTTTTGAGGAGTGTTCTGAGCTTGCAGTTTTTGAGCTCTGTGTCTGCTTCTATGCTAGCTGAATGCGTAGCGCAAACTGTGCTAGATTTGAGAAGTTCTGCAATACATGGGAGATAATTCCTAAGAGTGATGTCGTTTGATTAATATTATAAAAATTCTCCCTGCTTCTCTCTTATTTCTTTGGTATTACCTATATGCCTTGGAAGCAACCCTGTATATGTTCTGTCTTGTCTATGTGTGTGTGTTTGCTCAGTTCAAGAATAAAAGACTATGTCAATCTTGAACACAAGACCAATATATTGTATGTATTTCTCTGATCTCTTATAGTTGTGTGTAGGGTAGTTGCAGAGTATAAAAGTAGGCTTGGGAGCTCATTTTTTGAGGAGTGTTCTGAAACTTGCAGTTTTTGTGCTCTGTGTCTGCTTCTATGCTAGCTGAATGCGTAGCGCAAACTGTGTTAGATTTGAGAAGTTGAGAAGCTTGCGTGCGAAAACCCTTTCCTTTACATATCCCCCCAAAAAGAAGTCTGTCTTCCAGTATTGTTTTAAAATGCATTTGCGCTCCTTGTCTGTCAAATTACCAGCCATGGTTAAATTAAATTGCTGCTTAGATCTAAATTAAACTGTCGCTTTACCTGCAAAAAAAAAAAAAAAAAAATTAAAAGTTAGGATAAAATACATGCATATTATTAGTTACGATAAAATATAATTAATGACACTGAAAATATTCAAAATAAGGCCAACTAACTTAATGTGCTAATAATTTTAATGAATCAAGCATTATAATCATTTACTGTATACCCACTTTTGCACCCCCCCCCCCCCCTGTATATTTAAGGTGGGGCTGATTGTTCCCTTGTTTTCTGTATTTTCAGTGTCATCTTGTTTGCTCCCCAGGTAGTGCTTGTCAATATCCTGAGGATTTTTAGCTCGAGTCTTGCTGTAGCTTCGGCTTTGCGTTTGTAATGCGTGACTTCCAGTCTGCCTGTTGTCAAAACTGATTAACCCTTTGACTCCAGCACCCTGTCACAGCATCCTGCATTGTCAACCATGCTAGCAAACAAAAACTTAACCCTTTGACTCCCGCACCCTGTCCACCAGCATCCTGCATTGTCAACCATGCTAGCAAAACAAAAACTTAACCCTTTGACTCCCGCACCCTGTCCACCAGCATCCTGCATTGCAACCATGCTAGCAAATCAAAAACTTAACCCTTTGACTCCCGCACCCTGTCCACCAGCATCCTGCATTGTCAACCATGCTAGCAAATCAAAAACTTAATCCTTTGACTCTCTCAAACCGTTGACTCCCTCACCCTATCCACCATATTCCTGAAGGAAGCTGGTGGATTGGGTGAGGAAGTCAAAGGGTTAAATTTTCACAGTTGGTGTGTGTGTGCATGTGTCCGTTCGTTCATTCTTTAATTTAACGTCTTTTCACTGTAAGTGATATTAGACGGTGTGTGTGTGTGTGTGTGTGTGTGTGTGTGTGTGTGTGTGTGTGTGTCACTGTGTGTGGGTGGATGTCGTCAAAGGGTTAAAAGGTAGGTTGCTTCTTCATTCTTGTGAGGAGGGATTTCTCCAAGTTTGATGATGCCAGTCTTCAGTTTGGTCTGCAGTGTGAACAGTGATGTAGATGACCTCTCTTTGTTCATGGAGACACACCAGTTTTGTTGCCCATACATTGAGCCATTCTGCTGCTGGTTGCATTAGGTAAGTGGCAGTTGCCGCATGTTCCTCAGTTACACTAGATCCCTTGACTGTCTGCATACAGAGGAAACGTTGATATCCCTCCACAGCTTAACTCTTTTACTCCCGCATCTTGTCAACTGGCATCTTGCATTTCCAACCATGCTGGCAAAACAAAAACTTAACTCTTTTGACTCCTCTCGCCCTGTGAAGGAGTCAAAGGGTTAAGTTTTTGCAGTTGGTGGATAGGGTGCAGGAGTCAGAGAGTTAGACACGAAGTCATTGATGAAGAAAAGGAAAAGAGTAGGGGACAGGACGCCACTTTGTGGACCACCGTGGTGCAGTAGGATGGTTTTTTTTCCTGTTATCATGGTTGACAGAGATTTTTGCTGTGCCGTTGTAGAGGTAGACCCTGGTTCTTCATCACATCATCATCATCATCAAGTGCCCTGCCACATGGCGTTGGCGACCGTGGCCC
Source organism: Monoplex corrugatus (assembly GCA_030674185.1). Lineage (NCBI taxonomy): Eukaryota > Metazoa > Mollusca > Gastropoda > Littorinimorpha > Ranellidae > Monoplex > Monoplex corrugatus. The sequence continues at coordinate 5,632,242 of JAPXFY010000032.1, read as the reverse complement.
TTCACATGCATCTATCCCTTGTTGCCAGAAGCACATCTTCCACCCTCTCTGTCTTCAGCCACTCTGCAAGCCAGTCCAATATTTTTTCCTGTCTACCTGGTGCTCTTTCCCTCCAGCTTTCCCGTTGTGACTTGGCGCTCTAATTCCCCTTTCCTCATACAATGGCCCATAAATGTTGTTCGTTTGTTTATTCAAAGTATGTTTTCAGGAAAATGCTTCCAAAGTGGGTGGTTATGGGATAAGAAAGCTCACGTTGCAAAAATATTTGTGCTTTTGACTTGTGTTGCTCTGTACAAGTTCAATGATGGTGATGATAATGATGATGACGACGATGATGATTGCTGCTGCTATTTATTTATCTTTTTTTTTTATTCATTTATTAATTTATTACGTTTTTCCTCCAGTGAAACATACCAAGCTACTCCCTGCTTTACTCTGAATAAAGTAATAACATCTGGTTCCTGGTCATGACATCGACTGTCATGGCTGCACTTGTAAGTGAATCACTGACATGTTTAAAAATTATAACCGTGTTTAACAAGCCACAAAGATGCTGTCAGACCCCAGTGATACAAAAAACATAAAATGTATATGCAGAGTAGTTTTGTGAAACCAGCATAAGAAACCCAAAATGACTGTAAAGAAGTTCCATACGTGTGTGAACCAACTGGCAAGTTGGGACACGAGCAAACAAGAAAGTGAAACTGAAAGTGAAAGTATTTGGTGTGAACAAGGAGAAGAACGGCAGAATGGTTCAGACGTTCGCCTGCCAATAACTGAAACTCGAGGTTCTAGGGTTCGCTCACTGGACAGGCCTCGATTTTTCTCCTCAATTTGACTGGAAAATCGAACTGAACGTCCAGTCCTTCGGAAGGGGACGAAAAACGAGTCATACCGTGTGCCTTCTGGCTGTGCATGCTAAAGATCCCACTGCAGTTGAAAATGTGAAGAGCAGGCATTGCCCGGCTGCTTTGGTAAAAAACACTGGAGAGATACATTGATTTCCCATGTCCAAACCTTTGAAGACCAATTAGCTTCTTACCTTTTTGAAGTCTTGGTTTTTAAAAAAAAAGTGAATATGAATATGAATTTGAAGCGAGGGAGAGGGATAGGCGCTGCCCTCCAGGTGCTGGTCCTGGGAAAAGTTGAGGTCTCTGCCACCACACTCCTCTACGACCCCAGGGTTATGGAACTATCTAGGTGAATTCTGGACCTGGCCAGCTCATGGAATTATGTGCAGGCTTAAGGCTTGTGCCGTGATTATTCTGGATCTTATCCATCACATGGCACCTGTGATGTTAATGCATATGGAATTCATTCTTAGCATGGAGACATTATCTTGAGAAATTGACACTGAAACTGAAACTTGTGTGAACACCGAAAGAGACACCAGCCTAGCGCTTCTGGAACCAAGAAGTCATCAGCTGTCATGCCCATTCCGTCAGAGATAGAATTCATTTATAAGCCTAAGTACTATAAGTAGGTATGTGAAACAAATTAATTAGGATCACTTTAGAGAGAGAAGTTTTCCAGTGATAGGAAAAGTTTCTGTTGGTTGACTGTGACGAAGCTTATGATTTATTGAAATAATACAATTTTGGATTGTTATTGTTTGTTGTTAAAACCCAGCCGACTGCGTAGAGCCATATCAGGGCTATAACCAGTTCAAAACATACACAATACTTCAACAGGAAAAAAAAAGGAAAAGAAAATTAAGCACACATATCAATGCATTCACGCACATAATCAAAGGAGATGCCCTTGGCGTTGACCATTCCGTTCCAATTTATCGCACAGGGAATTTAAAAAAACATACCTGAATACAAATTTAAACATAACCACGAACACTAATACATACATAAAAACGGGCCTTAATTACTAAAATTGTTTCTGCATATCTCATAACCCTAGAGCCAAAAATGCACTTAACATTATCGATCCAAAGAGAAAGGACGTAAGACTTTATCAAACACATACAGGTGAATGAACCAGCAAGGCAGAAAATGATAGGAAGAAATGACAGAAAGCAAAGGAGGAAGAAAGAAACACAGAGAGTGATAGAAAAGTGGAAATTTGTAGCACAGAATTTCCAGAAGGTGAGGATACTATTTATACTGAAAGAGCCCCCGCCATCTCCACAGCAGGTTGCTGAGAGTTTGAGATTAAAAAAACAAAAACAAAACAAAAAAGAAAACCCTTTCCAATTAATCATTCGCCCAATAACTACAACAGTCAATCAGTGATTGCAGGATGTCATTTAATTACAATCATAGTGTGACACTGCTACATGCAATAGTGTTGGTCATGTACATGCATAGCGTGATCACTGTATGCAATAGTGTTGGTCACTGTACATGCAATAGTGTTGTCATGTACATGCAATAGTGTTGGTCACTGCTACATGCAATAGTGTTGGTCACTGCTACATGCAATAGTGTTGGTCACTGCTACATGCAATAGTGTTGGTCACTACTACATGCAATAGGTTGTCACTACAATGCATAGGTTGGTCACTGCCATGCAAGTGTTGATCACTGCTACATGCACATGAGACAAGTTGCCAAACATTTACAACAGACACTACACTACAAAGAGTCATACACACACACTATTTGCTTATAAAACTGACAAAAAGGAAAATCACAAACCTGATCACATCACAGTCAGAAATGGCATAAAAAATGCCCCTTTATATGCATGTATAGTGTCCTTTGGTAATTCATAAAGTTCGATCTTTTAATTAAAAAAAAAGGCATACACAAAAACAGCTACCAGCAATCTTCTGTACATTTGGCAAATCAGTCCCTCTGGGTACCACCGTTATATTTGTACATGAGACTTCATCGCTCTAAAAGTACATGTATGACTTCATCGCTCTAAAAGTACATGTATGACTTCATCGCTCTAAAAGTACATGTATGACTTCATCGCTCTAAAAGTACATGTATGACTTCATCGCTCTAAAAGTACATGTATGACTTCATCGCTCTAAAAGTACATGTATGATCAGTACTTCATCGCTCTAAAAGTACATGTATGACTTCATCGCTCTAAAAGTACATGTATGACTTCATCGCTCTAAAAGTACATGTATGACTTCATCACTCTTAAAGTGTATCAGGGCTTAAAACAGCAGGAGGAAAAACCCACTGAAACTAGGGGGGTCCGGGGCATGCTCCCCCGGGAAAATTGTTTAAAAACCAAGTGTAAATCTATGCCATTTCGCGCTTTCTGGACATAATTTCAAGAGATGTTTAGTGCATAAAAATTGCTGTGAACACAATTATTACAGGAAGATATATTTGGGAAAAGGGGAGAAGGGGTTAAAAACATAATAATTGCAAACCGATCACAGATGCCTTGCTCCTTTCGTTTTTTTTTCTTGTTTTTTTTTTCTCGACAAACCGAAATCGCGAAATTCCGCCCAGACGCGGAACGTTTTAAACCCTGGTGCATGTATTTTAACACACAAAACATGGAGATGAACTGGTGTATTGGAAACAGGACTTTAAATATGTGACATAAATTGGCGATTTCAATTACTGATAGACTGCCGGCAATCAATCGTTTGAAAGATTCAAAATGTACAAGTTGATGGAAATCTGAAGCTAAAAACTGAAATATTTGACATGCACAACACTACCCCTGCATAGTACAGTCATGTTTCGAAATATCATATTTATGATTAAGTCACACTCCAGCACTATCTCTGCAGCAGTATCATCATATATGCATATACATGTAAATTACATCTGCATGATATGACCATGTACAGAAATATATACAAATCACAACTCTACATAATAAAATCACATATACAAATATATGCAAAATACATCTCTGCATAACAGAATCACATATAAACTATGATATCTAATAATGTCCCAAAATACAATATTTCTGCATAATAGAATCACATGTCTTAACATGTCTATGCATATAAGTGTGTATCACAAAAATATATGTCAAGCACCATATCATATCATGAAGGTTTGTGGTTATCCACGTCTGCATGTAAATCACATTGAAACAATAACAGACATTCAACACTCAAACACAACAACAGGTTACATCAGGACTTATGTCTATGGGGACAAGTGATGGCCAAGTTGGTTACAACATAAGACTTGTGATCGGAATGCCTCAGTTCGACCCTATCTGGGTACCAACTAAAAGGTGAAGCATGGAGATTTTCATCATCTCAAGGGTCAACATACCTGCACACCTGCTAGACTGAAAACTTCCTTCACATGTATAACATCAAATATTTACGTTAAAGATCCTGTAAGTCATGTCAGTATTTGATGACTTAAGGAAACGTGAATGTCCTCGGCATAGATGTCTCTGAAAAAGACATACGGCTGTCTCCATTTAACCCTTTGACTTCCTCACCCTGTTCGCCAGCATCCCATATAGTCAGCCGTGACAGCAAAGCAGAAACTTAACCTTTTCACTCCCTCACCCTATCCACTATCTTCCTGCAGGAAACTGGTGGACAAGGTGCGGGAGTCAAAGGGTTAAGTTTTTGCATCTGGCGGATCGGGTGCAGGAGTGAAAGAGTAAAGGTAACCCGTTACAGAGAGAGTGTGCAGACTGTGCAGTGATCTAGTGCCTACACGATGTGGACCGAACAACTACAACAGCATGCACACACACATTTCAGAACACCTGGCTCAGTATAAAAACAACTCTGAGAACTTGCTGATCATCAGTGCACAGTAGACAACATTTGTCCGTGTTGCTCTACCGCTGGCTAAGGAGAGGAAGAAACTAACACTAATCGCAGGTACCAATCACCATGGCGCAGTAGTCAGGGCAACAGACTATCTATTGGAAGGTTAACCCTTTGACTCCCGCACCCTGTCCATCAACATCCTGCAGTGTCAACCATGCTAGCAAAGCAAAAACTTAACCTTTTGACTCCCTCACCCTATCCACCAGCTTCCAGAAGCTGGTGGATAGGGTGAGGGATTCAAAGGGTTAAGTTTTTGCAGTTGGCAGATAGGGTGAGGGAGTCAAAAGGTTAAGTGGCTAGTACAAAAGACTATCGACTGGAAGGTTTTGGGTTCGAATCCGCATCAGTCCTTTCAAAATCACTGAGGGATTTTTTGGCCCCAACTCGCTTCTATCCAGAATTGTGCTGCTATGGCTTGTTAGGAAGATGAACCACACTGTCGAATCTCATCCTGATGTGTCATTGAGCGTGTTGCTTATATCTCATGACCAAAACTGCAGGTGTCTGTATATCTCAGGCCTGCTCGATGCTGGACTATATTATGATAATACACGTAGAGTACAGCCTTGTCACGCAGTCTCAATCCTAGATGAAAATCCTGAGAATCATGACTGTTATCCCCGTCAACATCATCATTATCATCCTCATCGTCAACACATCATCATCATCATCATAGCATTGTGAAAATTGTCCCAGCTTCTATGGCCATCAAGGTGGCTAAGAAAATGAGACCGAAACAAAAACAAATAAAAACAAAAACAAAAAAGTTAGCACAAAAGAAACTGCCTAAGCAGGGCTCCCACTAAGGAAAAGCAAAAATCCCTGAAAATTCAAGCCCCCCTCCCCCTGGAAAAACTGAAAATTTATGTTTAAAATGGCGCAATCTCACACATATCTGAGCTTGATTTATAGGTTTTTTTTAGTTGTTTTCTTTTGCGGATTCTCATTCTCGGTTTTCGTGGAAATCACCGAATTCGCGGAAAAGTGAGAGCCCTGTTAAGTGTGATGATATCCTTAAAAAGAACAAAAAAAAAGAAAAAGAAACCCAACTAAGCACAGATTGGTGACACTGCTTTTATTTTATATTCAGTTCCAAGATAACTCATTCTGAGAGATTTGTTCCTGAAATTGTTATAAATAATAATGATTTCCTGAGTACTTAATCTTATTCACTATGACTAAGGTGGGACGGACCACTTCAAAATACCAAGAAAAGCACTCACATATACACACAAACATGAACATACAGACATACACACATGGCTATGGTATGTTGACACAGGAGACTCCTGAACAGATTAACTGTTTGGGGAAGTGTTTTAAATGCTGGGCATATATTTTGATCACCAAAAATTTTCAATAAATAATGCTGTATAGAACCCAACCGTTCACACAGGACATCTCAGAGCTACACTTGGTGTACAACCACAAACATTTACATACACGTATAACAATCATGTGGCCATGGCCAACTACATCAAAACAACGATCAGATCTTTAAACATTCAACCATAATTCCGGTACATAATATCAAAAATCTTTGGACAAAAATTTTAAACATGAGCAAAACCGCAGTACCAAGGAAGCAAGAAAGAGACAGTTTTTAAACGTAAAGGGCGACAGGGGTGGGTGTGGATGTAAAACTAGGGTGGGGAGGGGAATGGTTGTAAATGTCTTTGGCATCCCAAGGCACAAGCTGTCAGTACGTTATCACAGACGACTTATATATGGGGGTTTTCTTTCATACAGATCCACATTTAATTTCATCAATCAGTGTTTTAACCCTTCGACTCCTACACCCTATCCGCCAACTGCAAAAACTTAACCCTCTGATTCCCTCACCCTATCCACCAGCTTCCTGCAGGAAGCTGGTGGATAGGGTGAGAGGATTAGAGGGTTAAGTTTCTGCTGTGCTAGAAAGGATAACAATGCAGGATGCTGGTAACCAGGGTGCGGGAGTCAAAGGGTTAAATACGTTCAATTTTGAATATTTGAGATTATAAACGTTCCAGTATCAAATGATAAATGACAAGATAACATACAATACTAGGTATCTACATCAGTTACATGTTACAAAGCTTACAGCTTATACAGTAAGTTTGTAGCAAACTTGTTGAAGGCTAAAAGACATGAACAAATGTCATGGTGCACATGGTGAAAAAAAAAAAAAGTCCAGTTTCTATATCACAGATCTTTCAAAAATGATTTACTGTAAAGCTGTGAAGACCTTGGTGATAAAGATTCAAGACTGTACACCGCAGATGTTTAGTAATTTGACAATTTACTGTAAATCTGTGATAAGCTTAGTGAAAAACATTCAAGATTCCATATTACAGATCTTTTGAAAACGATTTACTGCAAAGCTGTGATGAGCCTTAAAAAGACTGAACCCTTTGATTCCCGCATCCTATCCACCAACTGCAAAAACTTGACCCTTTGACTCTCTCACTCTATCCACTGGCTTCCTGCAGGAAGCTGATAAATAGGGTGAAGGAATCAAAGGGTAATTTTTTGCTTTGCTAGCATGGTTGATGATGCAAGATGTTGGTGGACAGGGTGCAGGACTCACAGGGTTAAGATTCTATGCCACAAATCTTTAGTAATCTGAAAATTTACTGTAGCGATCAATTTGGTGATAAATATTTGAGATTCTACACCACAGATCTTTAATAATTTGACAATTTACTGTAGTGACCTTGTGATAAAGATTTAAGATTCTGTACCACAGATCTTCTGTAATCTGACAATTTACTTAGCTATGAGTTTGGTGTAAAGATTTAAGATTCTGTACCACAGATCTTTAGTAATCTAACAATTTACTGTAGCAAGGAGGTTGGTGATAAAGATTTAAGACTCTACACCACAGATCTTTAGTAATTTGACAATTTACTGTAGTGATGAGTTTGGTGATAAAGATTTAAGACTCTACAACACAGATCGATAGTAATTTGACAATTTACTGTAAATCTGTGATAAGCTGGTGAGAAAGACTCAAGAGTACATACCACAGATCTTCTAAGAAGTGATTTACTGTCAAACCTGTGAAAAGGACAACCCAATGAACATGCTAACAATGTTCCTGTATCAGTGATTTACTGTCAAACCTGTGAAAAGGACAACCCAATGAACATGCTAACAATGTTCCTGTATCAATGATTTACTGTCAAACCTGTGAAAAGGACAACCCAATGAACATGCTAACAATGTTCCTGTATCAATGATTTACTGTCAAACCTGTGAAAAGGACAACCCAATGAACATGCTAACAATGTTCCTGTATCAATGATTTACTGTCAAACCTGTGAAAAGGACAACCCAATGAACATGCTAACAATGTTCCTGTATCAGTGATTTACTGTCAAACCTGTGAAAAGGACAACCCAATGAACATGCTAACAGTGTTCCTGTATCAATGATTTACTGTCAAACCTGTGAAAAGGACAACCCAATGAACATGCTAACATGTTCCTGTATCAGTGATTTACTGTCAAACCTGTGAAAAGGACAACCCAATGAACATGCTAACAGTGTTCCTGTATCAATGATTTACTGTCAAACCTGTGAAAAGGACAACCCAATGAACATGCTAACAATGTTCCTGTATCAGTGATTTACTGTCAAACCTGTGAAAAGGACAACCCAATGAACATGCTAACAGTGTTCCTGTATCAGTGATTTACTGTCAAACCTGTGAAAAGGACAACCCAATGAACATGCTAACAGTGTTCCTGTATCATGACTGATACCTGTCCTGTAATACAACAGAGAGTGTAGTATAGAAACAAACACGCCAATACCGTACGTTCATATCTAAACAATTGACTGTTTTAGCGTTTGTCAGTTTGTACTGTAGTGCGCAATGTACAGAACGGGCCTAAATTACTAAAATTGCTTCCGCATATCTCAATTCCCTAAACCCTAAAATGCACTTAACATTACCAATCCTAAGAGAAAGTATATACTACTTTATCAAACACATACAGAGCAGAGAATTCAGCAGGCAGCATCAATCTGACGGACATGTTTTCTCCTAAGGGAGTGTTCATAGTAAACTTGGATGGACGGCCATGGTCTTGATCTCACGGCAACAATAAGCTTCTCGATGTCCATGGTTTTCATGCAAGAAAGACAATTCGATGTGAAATCAAGAGAAGAGTTCCCGTCCCTTGACCTGGATGGGGCTGGGAAAAAAACCTGGAAGCACGACTGAGGAAATTCCATCTGTGTACGGGCGGGCCCAGCTGGGCTTGCTATAAACACTCTTTCAGTCGCCAGTGAGAACAAACAGGGGTTTGCTGTTCATGATCTTTTTACAGGAAACGTCCATGGCCATCCAGGCTAGCACGGCTGCATTTTCCCAGCCATTCTGCCACCCTTTAGTTGCGAGCCGGTGTCGCCTGCGTGTGCTATTTTTAGCCAGGCAGGGTCGACCAAAGTCCGTCAGTGTAGGGGTCTTTGTGCTCCCGCACTAGTGATAAAGGGACGGGTAAAAAGGGTGTGGGTAGTGGAAGGAAAGGGGCACGCTATTAACAGCCGGCAGAAAGTGGCCAACTAAAGTATCTCGGATTTGTGTGCCATGGGCTTACTATGAATGCACCCTAAAAGTCACTTTGTTTTTTACAGGCACATGTCATAACACGGCTGTATTTTCCCAGCCATTCTGCCACCCTTTAGTTGCGAGCCGGCGTCGCCTACGTGTGCTATTTTTAGCCAGGCAGTGTCGACCAAAGCCCGTCAGTGTAGCGCGTCTTTGTGCTCCTGCGCTAGTGATAAAGGGACGGGCGAAAAGGGTGTGGGGAGTGGAAGGGAAGGGGCGCGCTATTAATAGCCGGCAGAAAGTGGGCCAACTAAAGTATCTCGGATTTGTGCGCCGTGATAAGTTCATCACACAACAGGAGAATGACAAAGTCACAGGTCTTCATATCACAACATGCACAGCAAAATAACAAAGTCACAGGTCTTCATATCAAAACATACACAGCAAACTGACAAAGTCACAGGTCTACATGTACTGCTAGCAAAGACACAGCCAGAAAACAACATTAATTACAATACAAAATGCTGTAGTTTGGAAAAGGAACTGTGGTTTTAGACATTTGAAAAAACTGTATAAAAATAAAAACAAGGACAGAAAAAACATGTAAACACATGTTTGATTTCTTTGGTTGTAACCATTATCATCATAAATTATTTTTACATCAAGTTAGCATTAATGTTACCATGGCATGAATAATAACAATGTACGTCAGAAATGTCGTATACCAAATATATTATGAATAAAATAAGAACTATTCCATAAACACCAACATTTCAAAAGACAAATATGAAATAACAGAATGTATTAAAGGAAAAGTTTAACCCTTTCGCATTTGCACTGATAGATGTAAAGCTAGCTCCTAGTATTCGCATTCGAATGTAGCACAGCATCAGTACAAAGTCTTTCAGAAGTGAATGGAAAGTTCCTTGCATGCCAGAATGCTCGTACTATTTTTAGAGCATTCAACGCAAGACTGACCAAGATTCTAACCACACACGCGATAAGACAGCAAAGCCAGTAGTGATGGAAATTCCCCACACATGTGCCGGAAAAGTTCGGGCGATCTCAACCGCTACAAACGGATCAGCACATTCTTCCGCAGGGCGGTTACTGGCTTTGTGAACAGCTAAGGGTTAAAATGATAATAACAATTTGAAAAAAATGACCTGATAATCATACAGTGAAACATACATACTATATCAAATCAGTAAATGCTCACACCTGCTTGCTGTGCGTGGTCAGGGGTGTTCTGTAGCAAAATGCAATTGCAGAAATACATTTTCGCAACAAATGCAGCTGAAAATACTTTCAAACAAACATTAACCCTTTGACTCCCGCGCCCTGTCCACCAGCATCCTGCCTTGTTTACCATGCCAGCAAAATTTTTTTTAACCCTTTGGCTCCCTCACCCTATCCACTAGCTTCCTGCAGGAAGCTGGTGGATAGGGTGAGGGAGTCAAAGGATTAAGTTTTTGCAGTTGGTGGATAAGGTGCCAGAGTCAAAAAGGTTAATACTGTAGAATATTATGTAGAATCCATCCTTCTGTTCTAATTTCACAGCTAAAACTGGATGGGTTGGTTGTGTTTTGCATTGTTTGTTTATTATGTTTTACATTACATACATCAACAACTATCACCTGGGTGGTGTAATAGTAATAAAATGTGGTCTGAAAATATCACCCCACCGCACTTTGTACTGAGACATTATTTTTATCTACAGCTAAATCTTGACCCACATTGAGACATCATTCTTATCTCTAGCTAAATATTGACCCAAACTGAGACTGTCATTTTTATCTATAGCTAAATATTGACCCAAATTGAGACATTTTTATCTCTAGCTAAATCTGGATCCAAATTGAGACTTGTCATTTTTATCTGAAGCTAAATCTGGACCCAAATTGAGACATCATTTTTATCTATAACTAAATCTTGACCCAAATTGAGACTTGTCATTTTTATCTATAGTTAAATCTGGACCCAAATTGAGACATCATTTTTATCTATAACTAAATCTTGACCCAAATTGAGACTTGTCATTTTTATCTATAGTTAAATCTGGACCCAAATTGAGACATCATTTTTATCTATAACTAAATCTTGACCCAAATTGAGACTTGTCATTTTTATTTATAGCTAAATTAACCCAAACTGAGACATCATTTTTATCTATAGCTAAATCTTGACCCAAATTGAGACTTACATTTGTATGTAGCTAAATCTTGACCCAAAGTTTCATACCTTCAAAGCCCATGCACACTACTGAAAACTTCAAGAGTTCACACAGTAAAAATTTACAACAGTTCTATGTACTGCTTGCATCACACAATCCAATCCAATAGCCTCACACAAAATCCACACCAATTCCAATTTCATTATACACATATTAAATATTCTCATACTGCCTGCAATACATAATCCAATCCAATCCACTCACACAATGAAAGTCTCAAAATCCACACCAGTCTAAATTTCATGAAACACAGGGTAAATACGCTTGCACTGCCTGCATCACACGATACAACCCAATACGCTCCCACAACGAAAGTCTAAAAAATTCATGAAAGTTCCAGTTTCTTAAACGCACATAAAACACTCTGGTACTGCTTGTATCACATAATCCAATCCAATACCCTCACACAATGAAAGCCTCAAAATTCACACCTGTTTCAGTTTAATTAGCACAGGTTAAACACTCCTACACAGCTGGCATCACAAACTATCCATCTCTAATTACCCTCAATCAGTATTCAACAATGCAAACAATAAATCAAGTTGACAGCGCTAATGTTACAGAACTAAGTAGATTATGAACATCCACTGATTGACAGCGTTAATGTTACAGAACTAAGTAGATTATGAACATCCACTGATTGACAGCGTTAGTGTTACAGAACTAAGTAGATTATGAACATCCACTGATTGACAGCGTTAATGTTACAGAACTAAGTAGATTATGAACATCCACTGATTGACAGCGTTAGTGTTACAGAACTAAGTAGATTATGAACATCCACTGATTGACAGCGTTAATGTTACAGAACTAAGAGATTATGAACATCCACTGATTGACAGCGTTAGTGTTACAGAACTAAGTAGATTATGAACATCCACTGATTGACAGCGTTAATGTTACAGAACTAAGTAGATTATGAACATCCACTGATTGACAGCGTTAATGTTACAGAACTAAGGAGATTATGAACATCCACTGATTGACAGCGTTAGTGTTACAGAACTAAGTAGATTATGAACATCCACTGATTGACAGCGTTAATGTTACAGAACTAAGTAGATTATGAACATCCACTGATTGACAGCATTAGTGTTGCAGAACTAAGTAGATTATGAACATCCACTGATCCAGACAGTCAACATGAACACATCAAACATAATCACATCATATGGAAACCTTGAATGCTGATCACAGATACGCTTTTTGTACACCTGGGGTACCCACATAAACATAATGATGACGACATAAATAAAAACTCGGGAGACAGAACTTTGAGATATCCACAAGAACATTATTATGATTTAATAACAACTTGAGAACAAAATTTTGGCATACTCAAATGAATATAATTACAAGTTAAAAACTCATGAGAAAGAGAATTTTGGAATACCCATATGTACTTTGACTTAACCCTTTGCTCCCGCACCTTGTCCACCAGTGTCCTGCATTGTCAACCATGCTAGCAAAGCAAAAACTTAACCCTCTGACTCCCTCACCCTGTCCATGGGCATCCTGCATTGTCAACCATGCTAGTAAAGCAAAAACTTAACCCTTTGACTCCCGCACCCTTTCCACCAGCATCTGCATTGCCAACCATGCTAGTAAAGCAAAAACTTAACCCTCTGACTCCCTCACCCTGTCCACCAGCATCTGCATTGTAAACCATGCAAGCAAAGGAATACTTAACCCTTTGACTCCTTCACCCTATCTACCAGCTTCTTGCAGGAAGCTGGGGGATATGGTGAGGAAGTCAAAGGGTTAAGTTCTTGCAGCTGGTGGATATGGTGCGGGAGTCAAAGAGTTAAAACCTTGGGACACAGTCCATGCGGATAAGCACATGACAAAAACAAATGGACTACAAGTCGTAGGTGAAGCGACGAGAGGACACAGGCACAGGCAGGAAGGATCGAGGGGTGGTGGGACTGTCACGACCGGACTCTGTAGACATGACCCGGGTGGTGCGCCGACTGGGCGGTGTGATTTGTGGTTGTTGGCGTATGCGTGATGGGCATAGACTGCACCATGCCGTGAACACCTGTAACACAGAGCAACGCGTCACTTGCAGAGAAATATACAACTGGCTGAAAGAATGGAGGTTGGTTCCTGACTTACTGAAACCCTTTGACTTCCTCATCCTATCCACCAGCTACTAAACGCTTTGAATCCCTCACCCTACCATCAGCTATTAACCTTAACCCTTTGACTTCCTCACCCTATCCGCCAGCTACTAAACCCTTTGAATTCCTCACCCTACCTACCAGCTACAATACCTTAACCCTTTGAATCCCTCACCCTACCCATCAGCTATTAACCTTAACCCTTTGACTTCATCACCCTATCCACCAGCTACAAAACCATAACTCTTTGAATCCCTAAACCTATACATATCTACCAATGACAAAAACTTTTCTTCTTTTTCCTCTTTTTTCTTTCTTTCTTTTTCTTTTTTTAAAGAGATCAGAGTTTTCAGGTTCTTCACTACAATCTACACAGCAGAGTTGCCTGCTCCAGTAGATGAGGGAGACACAAATTATGGGAATCTGAGGTTTTTCTTCTTTCTTTTTCCATCTAGAATGGACTTTTTAATCATACAATAATTCTCTTTTTTTTCCTCTCTTTTTTTCTCTCTCTCTCTCTTCCCTCTCTATTTCTTTCTTGAGAGCACGGGAGCTCAATTTTTTGCTGTCTCTTCTTTGTTGTGGCATACATGGCTGCATTTTCCCAGCCATTCTGCCACCCTTTAGTTGCGAGCCGGTGTCGCCTGCACGTGCTATTTTTAGCCAGGCAGGGTCGACCAAAGTCCGTCAGTGTAGCGCGTCTTTGTGCTCCCGCACTAGTGATAAAGGGACGGGTGAAAAGGGTGTGGGAGTGGAAGGGAAGGGGCGCGCTATTAATAGCCGGCAGAAAGTGGCCAACTTAAGTATCTCGGATTTGTGCGCCGTGGCATAGCCCGTCTTTCTGTAATTCTCTCAGCTTGTCTAGTCAAGAGTACTGGCTCCCTCCCTCTCTTTACCACGCTAACTGCGAAATCTTTACTCTCTGACTTTTGTCACTTATCCATCAGATACAAAACCTGAACCTTCTGATTTCTTCCCCATGTCCACTACTGCTTCAACTATGCTTCATTTAGCACTAACCTCACACAAACTTGGGTCATGCTTACCAACATCATCATCACAGCACTGTAAAAACTGTCCCAGCTTCTGTGGCCATTAAGTGACATACAAACTGGGACGGACAGGAACAGAATGTATACAAAAACTATATAATGGTGTTAATCATCAGGTATATTATGAGCTTACTATAAACTGGTGAGTAGCTTTTTAATGACAAGACAACGAATGGTGGTATTTATTATACTTCCAGGTTGACAGACACAGACAGAAATACATCATGACTGTGAGACAGAAATACATCATGATTGTGAGACAGAAATACATCATGACTGTGAGACAGAAATACATCATGACTTGTGAGACAGAAATACGTCATGACTGTGAGACAGAAATACATCATGACTGTGAGACAGAAATACGTCATGATTGTGAGACAGAAATACATCATGACTGTGAGACAGAAATACATCATGACTGTGAGACAGAAAATACGATCATGACTGTGAGACAGAAATACATCATGACTGTGAGACAGAAATACGTCATGACTGTGAGACAGAAATACGTCATGACTGTGAGACAGAAATACATCATGATCTGTGAGACAGAAATACATCATGACTGTGAGACAGAAATACACATGACTGTGAGACAGAAATACATCATGACTGTGAGACAGAAATACATCATGACTGTGAGACAGAAATACATCATGACTGTGAGACAGAAATACGTCATGACTGGTGAGACAGAAATACATCATGACTGTGAGACAGAAATACGTCATGACTGTGAGACAGAAATACGTCATGACTGTGAGACAGAAATACAGTCATGATGTGAGACAGAAATACATCATGATTGTGAGACAGAAATACGTCATGATGTGAGACAGAAATACATCATGACTGTGAGACAGAAATACATCATGACTGTGAGACAGAAATACATCATGATTGTGAGACAGAAATACATCATGACTGTGAGACAGAAATACGTCATGACTGTGAGACAGAAATACATCATGACTGTGAGACAGAAATACATCATGATTGTGAGACAGAAATACATCATGATTGTGAGACAGAAATACATCATGACTGTGAGACAGAAATACATCATGACTGTGAGACAGAAATACGTCATGACTGTGAGACAGAAATACATCATGATTGTGAGACAGAAATACATCATGACTGTGAGACAGAAATACATCATGATTGTGAGACAGAAATAAACCATGACTACCAAACCACTGTGACTGCACGCAGAAAGAACTGGCGGCCATCTTACCTGAGACAGAAGCTGGCGATGCTGTAACGCTGCTTCCCGATTGGCCGCATGCCGTCTTGCCAGGGCCAGTCGCCAGCATCGCCAGTAGTGGGCGTACAGTCGCTCCTCCTCCTGCACACCACAGGCCATGGATTTCAATGTACTAATCCATGACAGTTTTATCGGAGACTTTTCATTCATACACAGGGCACCACGACCCAACTTTTATTGGAGACTTTTCATTCATACACAGGGCACTACGACCCAACTTTTATTGGAGACTTTTCATTCATACACAGGGCACTAGGACCCAACCTTTATTAAAGTCTTTTCATTCATACACAAGGCACTATGACCCAACTTTTAATGGAGACTTTTCATTCATACACAAGGCACTATGACCCAACCTTTAATGGAGACTTTTCATTCATACACAGGACCCAACCTTTATTGGAGACTTTTCATTCATACACAGGGCACTAGGACTAGGACCCAACCTTTATTGGAGACTTTTCATTCATACACAGGGTACTATGACCCAACCTTTATCGGAGATTTTTCATTCATACACAGGGCACTACGACCCAACCTTTATTGGAGACTTTTCATTCATACACAGGGCACTACGACCCAACCGTTATTGGAGACTTTTCATTCATACACAGGGCACCAGGACCCAACCTTTATTGGAGACTTTTCATTCATACACAGGGCACTAGGATCCAACCTTTATTGGAGACTTTTCATTCATACACAGGGCACTACGACCCAACCTTTATTGGAGACTTTTCATTCATACACAGGGGACTACGACCCAACCTTTATTGGGGACTTTTCATTCATACACAGGGCACTACGACCCAACCTTTATTGGAGACTTTTCATTCATACACAGGGCACTAGTACCCAACCTTTATTGGAGACTTTTCATTCATACACAGGGCACTAGGACCTAACCTTTATTGGAGACTTTTCATTCATACACAGGGCACTACGACCCAACCTTTATTGGGGACTTTTCATTCATACGCAGGGCACTAGGACCCAACCTTTATTGGAGACTTTTCATTCATACACAGGGCACTATGACCCAACCTTTATTGGAGACTTTTCATTCATACACAGGGCACTACGACCCAACCTTTATTGGAGACTTTTCATTCATACACAGGGCACTACGACCCAACCTTTATTGGGGACTTTTCATTCATACACAGGGCACTACGACCCAACCTTTATTGGGGACTTTTCATTCATACACAGGGCACTACGATCCAACCTTTATTGGAGACTTTTCATTCATACACAGGGCACCAGGACCCAACCTTTATTGGAGACTTTTCATTCATACACAGGACCCAACCTTTATTGGAGACTTTTCATTCATACACAGGGCACTACGACCCAACCTTTATTGGAGACTTTTCATTCATACACAGGGCACTAGGACCCAACCTTTATTGGAGACTTTTCATTCATACACAGGATCCAACCTTTATTGGAGACTTTTCATTCATACACAGGGCACCAGGACCCAACCTCTATTGGGGACTTTTCATTCATACACAGGGCACTAGGACCCAACCTTTATTGGAGACTTTTCATTCATACACAGGGCACTACGACCCAACTTTTATTGGAGACTTTTCATTCATACACAGGACCCAACCTTTATTGGAGACTTTTCATTCATACACAGGGCACTAGGATCCAACCTTTATTGGAGACTTTTCATTCATACACAGGGCACTACGACCCAACCTTTATTGGAGACTTTTCATTCATACACAGGGGACTACGACCCAACCTTTATTGGGGACTTTTCATTCATACACAGGGCACTACGACCCAACCTTTATTGGAGACTTTTCATTCATACACAGGGCACTAGTACCCAACCTTTATTGGAGACTTTTCATTCATACACAGGGCACTAGGACCTAACCTTTATTGGAGACTTTTCATTCATACACAGGGCACTACGACCCAACCTTTATTGGGGACTTTTCATTCATACGCAGGGCACTAGTACCCAACCTTTATTGGAGGACTTTTCATTCATACACAGGGCACTATGACCCAACCTTTATTGGAGACTTTTCATTCATACACAGGGCACTACGACCCAACCTTTATTGGAGACTTTTCATTCATACACAGGGCACCTGGACCCAACCTTTATTGGAGACTTTTCATTCATACACAGGGCACCATGACCCAACCTTTATTGGGGACTTTTCATTCATACACAGGACCCAACCTTTACTGGAGACTTTTCATTCATACACAGGGCACCAGGACCCAACCTCTATTGGGGACTTTTCATTCATACACAGGGCACTACGACCCAACCTTTATTGGAGACTTTTCATTCATAAACAGGACCCAACCTTTATTGGAGACTTTTCATTCATACACAGGGCACTAGGACCCAACCTTTATTGGAGACTTTTCATTCATACACAGGGCACTACGACCCAACCTTTATTGGAGACTTTTCATTCATACACAGGGCACTACGACCCAACCTTTATTGGAGACTTTTCATTCATACACAGGGCACTAGGACCCAACCTTTATTGGAGACTTTTCATTCATACACAGGGCACTAGGACCCAACCTTTATTGGGACTTTTCATTCATACACAGGGCACTACGACCCAACCTTTATTGGGGACTTTTCATTCATACACAGGGCACTAGGACCCAACCTTTATTGGAGACTTTTCATTCATACACAGGGCACTACGACCCAACCTTTATTGGAGACTTTTCATTCATACACAGGGCACTACGACCCAACCTTTATTGGAGACTTTTCATTCATACACAGGGCACTAGGACCCAACCTTTATTGGAGACTTTTCATTCATACACAGGGCACTACGACCCAACCTTTATTGGAGACTTTTCATTCATACACAGGGCACTAGGACCCAACCTTTATTGGAGACTTTTCATTCATACACAGGGCACTACGACCCAACCTTTATTGGAGACTTTTCATTCATACACAGGGCACTACGACCCAACCTTTATTGGAGACTTTTCATTCATACACAGGGCACTACGACCCAACTTTATTGGAGACGTTTTCATTCATACACAGGGCACCAGGACCCAACCTTTATTGGAGACTTTTCGTTCATACACAGGGCACCAGGACCCAACCTTTATTGGAGACTTTTCATTCATACACAGGGCACTAGGACCCAACTTTATTGGAGACTTTTCATTCATACACAGGGCACTAGGACCCAACCTCTGTCTGCACCCTGTTGGGTCTCCCTCAAAGAGCCAGCTGCGGTGGCCAGGGCTTTGCCAAGTCACCAGAAGGCAGTTCAAGGCCCTGGTCTACACAACGACTCCCCTTGCTCTACACTGTGGAATATTCCTTAACCCTTTGACTCCCGCACCCTGTCCACCATCATCCTGCATTGTGACCTATGCTAGCAAAGCAAAAACCTAACCCTTTGATTCCCTCACCCTATCCACCAGCTTCCTGGAATCAAAGGGTTAGGTTTTTGCAGTTGGTGGATAGGGTGCAGGAGTCAAAGGGTTAAATCTGAGAAATTTTCTTTTTTAACTGAATCATAGTAGGACCATTCTAGTACATAATTTCCAGAAGTTGAAAGTGAACAACATCCCATCCAGACCTGTGGATATGTAACACCTACAGTCTATTCAATCGCTAACAGGCTGTGTCTACACACAAAAGAGCACACAGGGGGAAATGAGTACTATATGCATATTAACTTCTGTGTAAGCATTATAAATGCAGACCATCTGAAGTGGTATATTCCCTGCTAAATAAACTATACTAAGCTTTGATAAAACACACATATGCACATGCATACGCATTTCATATACATATATACCCTCATCCATTTATTTCACACACACACACACACACACACAAAGACACAAAACACACATACATATTTCCAGACACACACACATACACAAAGAGAAAAACAGATACACAAACACACACACATAACAAAACACAAAGATACACACACACACAAATGTAACAAAACACAAATAGAGACACAAACACACAAATACACACACACACACACATACACACACACACAACAACACTCACCATAATAAGAGCAGTGACGGAAAGATCAGTGATACGTTTCCATCCAGAAGCAAACTTAACAGCGATGCGCTGACGTCGTCGTTGTAGCTGTTGTTTGACCTTCACCTCTTGCTTCAAGGCATGCAGCACAGTGCGGCTGTTGTCAACATAACGCAGGATTACATAAATCATCAATGTTATGGTACGGTTGTCAACACAACGCAGGATCATAAATCATCAATGTTATGGTACGGTTGTCAACATAACGCAGGATCATAAATCATCAATGTTATGGTACGGTTGTCAACATAACGCAGGATCATAAATCATCAATGTTATGGTACGGTTGTCAACATAACGCAGGATCATAAATCATCAATGTTATGGTACGGTTGTCAACATAACGCAGGATCATAAATCATCAATGTTATGGTACGGTTGTCAACATAACGCAGGATCATAAATCATCAATGTTATGGTACGGTTGTCAACATAACGCAGGATCATAAATCATCAATGTTATGGTACTGTTGTCAACATAACACAGGATCATAAATCATCAATGTTATGGTACGGTTGTCAACATAACACAGGATCATAAATCACCAGTTATGGTACGGTTGTCAACATAACGCAGGATCATAAATCATCAATGTTATGGTACGGTTGTCAACACAACACAGGATCATAAATCATCAATGTTACGGTATTGTTGTCAACATAACACAGGATCATAAATCATCAATGTTATGGTACGGTAGTCAACATAATGCAGGATCATAAATCATCAATGTTATGGTACGGTTGTCAACATAACGCAGGATCATAAATCATCGATGTTATGGTACGGTTGTCAACACAACACAGGATCATAAATCATCAATGTTACGGTACTGTTGTCAACATAACACAGGATCATAAATCATCAATGTTATGGTACAGTTGTCAACATAACGCAGGATCATAAATCATCAGTTATGGTACGGTTGTCAACATAACGCAGGATCATAAATCATCAATGTTATGGTACTGTTGTCAACATAACGCAGGATCATAAATCATCAATGTTATGGTACGGTTGTCAACACAACACAGGATCATAAATCATCAATGTTACGGTATTGTTGTCAACATAACACAGGATCATAAATCATCATGTTATGGTACTGTTGTCAACATAACGCAGGATCATAAATCATCAATGTTATGGTACGGTTGTCAACACAACACAGGATCATAAATCATCAATGTTATGGTACGGTTGTCAACATAACGCAGGATCATAAATCATCAGTTATGGTACGGTTGTCAACACAATGCAGGATCATAAATCATCAATGTTATGGTACGGTTGTCAACATAACGCAGGATCATAATCATCAATGTTATGGTACTGTTGTCAACATAAAGCAGGATCATAAATCATCGATGTTATGGTACTGTTGTCAACATAACGCAGGATCATAAATCATCAATGTTATGGTACTGTTGTCAACATAACGCAGGATCATAAATCATCGATGTTATGGTACTGTTGTCAACATAACGCAGGATCATAAATCATCAATGTTATGGTACGGTTGTCAACATAACGCAGGATCATAAATCATCAATGTTATGGTACTGTTGTCAACATAAAGCAGGATCATAAATCATCGATGTTATGGTACTGTTGTCAACATAACGCAGGATCATAAATCATCGATGTTATGGTACTGTTGTCAACATAAAGCAGGATCATAAATCATCAATGTTATGGTACTGTTGTCAACATAAAGCAGGATCATAAATCATCGATGTTATGGTACTGTTGTCAACATAACGCAGGATCATAAATCATCGATGTTATGGTACGGTTGTCAACATAAAGCAGGATCATAAATCATCAATGTTATGGTACTGTTGTCAACATAACGCAGGATCATAAATCATCGATGTTATGGTACGGTTGTCAACATAAAGCAGGATCATAACTCATCAATGTTACGTAATGAACATGAATACAGATAATTCAATCAATATACAGATATTCATTAATCCTTTGGACTCCTGCACCCTATCCACCAACAGCAAAAACTTAACCCTTTGATTCCCTCACCCTATCCACCAGCTTTGTGCAAAAACTTAACCCTTTGATTCCTGCAGGAGGCACAACATAGGGCTTGCTGATGGAAAGGCTGTGTACTGATAGAGACAAACTTACAATATAGTACAAACAAAAAAAGTTACTTCCAATTCATCTTGCCTTCAATGAAGCTTTGACATAGCACACATCTACACACTTGTGCTAATGATAAAAACAAAACAAAACAAAAACCCCAACCCCAAAACAAGCCAGCAATAACAACAGTAAAGAAACAAACCCAACCTCTCTAAAATTAACACCTGTACTTACCATATCGTTTCGTTGTGATGGGCAACAGCCCTGCATGTCTGTTCCTGTTCATGCTGTCTCTCAGCCTTGACCCTCATCACAAAGGTCAACCAGGTTCGCGCTGTGCGCACGCACACCAGACGGTGGTAGAACCGGTCAGCCACCACTCTGTCCACTGCGTCCTGCACACATAATTTTCATGAAGTGTGCTTTTGCTTCTGTAACGGTCAGATCTCAGGACAGTCAACACAAAGAGAATCATCATCATCATCATCATCAAGATAATCACCATCATCATCGTCACCATCACCATCATCAGTGCCTTGCAACATGGTGTTGGTGATCTTACCAATCTTTTGTCGCTGCAAGCATGTCTCCTACCCTTTTTGTCCCCACCCACTCTGCAAAACATAATATTTTCTCCCTGGGTCTACCTGCTTTTTCCCTCCAACTTTCCTGTTGTGATTAGGTGCTCTAATTTCTCTTGTCTCATAAAAACATCCTATAAATGTTGCTCGTCTTCTTTAATCTTTTTTTCATTTTTTATTAATGTTCTTTTTGTGTTTGGTTCTTTCCAGACTGTCTCATCTGTTTTCTTTGCTGTCCATGGAACTCTTAACATTCTTCTTAGAAACCACATTTCAGCTGCCTCAATCTTGTTGTGACTTTGTTTGTTGATTGTCCTTGCTTTGCATGCAACAGCATTGTTCTATGAAACACTGGAAACTCCTTTTTCTGATGTTAACTGATAGGCTGAATGCTGTTTTAGCTTGGCCAATTCTGCTTGATATTTGTAATGGGCATCTGCCTTCTG
>JAPXFY010000032.1:5581571-5604071 GCA_030674185.1 Monoplex corrugatus | reverse complement strand
TTCTGATGTGCATCTGCCATCTGGTGAGATGATCGTTCCCAGATATTTAAACTTATCAACCTCTCAAAGTTGTGCCGTTTGCTGTTATTTTGCATGAGGGAACATGAATAAGAAAATGAATATGGACATGAATACGAATAACCAGCCTACCTTTGGCGAACACTTGCCAGGCTTGCAGTACTGTGACCAGAAGTTTACGTGTGAACGTTCTCATCAACACGGCCGACTGTAACTGCTGACGCCATTCCGCCAGGAAGTGACCCATGACCTCACGGTTTTTTTTGAACCTTGAAGGTCACCTGTCGCTGCTTCAGTTCTTCAACACGCACCAATGACGCTCGCCAGTGGCTGAACATCCGTGACAGCTGTGGAAATGAAGGATGTTTGTTTTAGAAATCCAGGAAGAATCAGTTTGAAAGTCTTTCAATGCAAACCAAATCAAGGAACATTTCCATTGCAACACTTTGTGTGTACCGTTTTTCTTAACCCTTTGACTCCTGCACCCTATCCACCAACTTACTGCAAAAACTTAACCCTTTGCCTCTTACACCCTATCTACCAGCTTCCTACAGGAAGCTGGCGGATAGAGTGTGGGAGTCAAAGGGTTAAGTTTTTGCTTTGCTAGCATGGTTGACAATGCAGGATACTTGTGAACGGGGTGCAGGAGTCAAAGAGTTAAGATTTTGGTTTGTTAGCATGGTTGACAATGCAGGATGCTAATGGACAGGGTGAAGGAATCAAAGGGTTAAGTTTTTGGTTTAATAGCACAGTTGACAATGCAGGATGCTGGTGGACAGGGTGTGGGAGTCAAAGGGTTAAGTTTTTGTTTTGCCAGCATGGCTTGACAATGCAGGAAGCTGGTGGACAAGGTGTGGGAGTCAAAGGGTTAAGTTTTTGTTTTGTTAGCATGGTTGACAGAGCAGGACACTGGTGGACAGGGTGTGGGAGTCAAAGGGTTAAGTTTTTGCTTTGCTAGCATGGCTGAAAGTGCAGGATGCTGATGGACAGGTGTGGGAGTCAAAGGGTTAAGTTTTTGCTTTGCTAGCATGGTTGAAAGTGCAGGATGCTGATGGACAGGGTGATGGAGTCGAAGGGTTGATTTTTTGCTTTGCTAGCATGGTCGACAATGCAGGATGCTAGTGAACAGGGTGTGGGAGTCAAAGGGTTAAGTTTTTGCTTTGCTAGCATGGTCGACAATGCAGGATGCTGGTGAACAGGGCATAAGAGTCAAAGGGTTAAGTTTTTGCTTTGCTAGCATGGTCGACAATGCAGGATGCTGGTGAACAGGGGTGGGAGTCAAAGGGTTAAGTTTCTGCTTTGCTAGCATGGTCGACAATGCAGGATGCTGGTGAACAGGGCATAAGAGTCAAAGGACTAATCCTTCCATACTATGTCTGTACAGTTCTCTATTTTTGTACTAATAAGGAAAGACAGACACAGACACACACATACATTCCCCCCACCCCTGAAACAAAAAACAAAAAAAGAGGACTCACTCTGCTGTACTTGAAGACCACCACCAGTTTGCGTCCTCTTGTCTTCTGCGCCTTTTTACGCCAGCGTCTGCCACACAGCAATGCGCTCTGCTGCGCCCGTCTCCTCTCGCTGCATGTGCAACCGCTGTCGCTGGTGATAGCGTAACTGCCAGCAATGAAACAACTGACCCACCTGTAACAAAATAAACAAAGTCAATACCTGATCCAACTGTGACTGAAATGTTTAAAACAATGTGCGGACAAACAAAAAGTTTATATCCAAGTCCATATTGCTTACAGTCCAGTCGACTACTATAAACAAACAATGTCAATCACCGATGAACTGTGACTGAAACAATCAATGTTTTAAATAAACAATGTGCAGACAAACAAAACAAGTTCATATTGCTTATAGCCCAGCCGACTACTACACCATATCAGGTAACACCACAACAAATGACAACCAGTTAAGATAAAAGACAAACAGTAAAAACTATGCTATACCATTAAAGACATACACAACCACACAAAACATCAACAAAATAAACACAGTAACACACAACCAAACTGCCCATGCTAAAAACACAACCACATGCTAAAACAGCACAAATGAAAAAATATACAAACAAAACCAAAGACACACTTTATTTAAACCACACAACTTTTACATTTAAAACCGACTGACTGACTGTGTAGATTTCAAGCATTACACAAAAAAATCAGTACTGAATTCCTGTAATGTGATGATTACAAAACATTAGTGTTAAATTATATCTTTTGGACTTCCTGCCTTTATTGTTAATACTGTTGTTGTTATTGTTTTATGTGGTGGCCGTGGTGGTGTGTATGCATGTGCATGTGTGTGTGTGTGTGTGTGTGTGTGTGTGTGTGTGTGTGTGTGTGTGTGTGTGTGAGTGTATATGTGTGCATGCATATGTGAGTGTGTGTGTGCACTTCATGTGTGTGTGTTTATGCGTATGTATGTATGCATGTGGGTGTGTACATGTGTGTGTATGTGTGTGTGTATGTTGTGTGTGTGTGTGTGCACCTGTGTGTGTGTGCACACGTGCACATTAGCAATTAAAGAAATTAAATTTTTCTTTATTTCTCTCACATCACAAAACACCATCCATAAAACACAACACACACAAACAACCAACCAACCAACAACAAAAATCCATATCTCACCAAACGAGTCAGGGACATGGCTTGGAACGACAAGATGGTCTCTCGGAGTTGTTTCCCTTCCTGGGTTGCCTGGTGCCACCCCGCAACACACTGACGAACACAATAACAAGATACATACTGTCAGTCTGACGAACACAACAAAAGGAAGATATACGCTGTCATTTAAAGTAAACATACACGTGTAATGAGAATTGAAATGGGGGGGGGGGGGGGGGGGAAGAAAAAAAAAAAGGTCCAACCCAACAACATCTGGAAAGACAGAGACATACCAAATGGCCTGAAAGTTAGACTTCTAAAATGTTTGATTGGGCCAGTCATGATTTAAGGCTGCGAAGCCTGGACTATGAGAAAAACTGACTGCAGAAGAATTGAGGCAGGTTTTATTTGAGACAAATGGACAGATAGAAGAACTAATGAAAGTGTCCTGGAATAACTTGATACCACCAGAAAACTACAAGCAAACATCAACAGAAGAAGACTTAAATACACTGGCCACATGTCACGTAGCAAGAACACAGACCTCATGGCAACCATCTTTCAGGGAAAAACAGAGGCAAAAAGGAAGAAAGACAGGCCTCCAATCTCATACATGGAGAACATAACCAACATCAGTGGTCTAAATATTCAAGAAATTGTCCACAAAAGTCAAGACAGAGCGACCAGGAGGGAGATGGTGGTGTCCCCTAAGTGTGCAGCAGCCAACATCAAGCTCGGTGATGCTGACAGATGAGACACATGTACATCCTTGCTTTACGTATGTTCCCAAATGTACATGTCGAAAATGGCTTTTTACTGACAAGAGAATCGATGGATCTACCTGTCTGTGTTAACGAGTGTTTGGGGGTGATGATGGTTCCATCAATTTCACACTTCATGATAATGAAGAGGTTGTGGGTGTGACTGTTAAACAGGTCATGGAGGTCTAACTTTTGTTTTGTTATTGTTGTTACTATCTTTATTTTTTCATCTTTTTCAGCGGCCCCATAAGTTAGGCTGCTGGGAATGTGGATTTGCAGGCAGACCACAGGTTTCTTTTCTTCCTTACATTTTATGGGGTTTTTTTTTTTTTTGCTTCTTTTTCTTTTTTCTTAAACACTTTTACAACATTTTTACTGTACATGCGTCTTGGCTGTTCTGCTGGACGCAAGGTCTGAAGTCTGGAGTTCAATCCCAGCCTACAACATTAACATCGGCCTGTTGGCTGACCTTCATCATGCACCAATCATTCCAGTGGTGTCAGCTGGGGTGTATCACAGGCCCTGTTCTCCCCTACATGTTTCAAGACTCTTGCCAGTGAGTATGGTTTTGTGCACATTCAAGGAGCCTGCCAGATAATTACTAGCAGTGCAGTGCGAAAGAAATATTTTCAGAAACCTAACCCTTTGACTCCCAAAACCTATCCACCAACTGCAAAATCTTAACACTTTGACTCCCTCACCCTATCTACCAGCTTCCTGCTGCAGGAAGTTGGTGCATAGAGTGAGGTAGTCAAAGGGTTAAGTTTTTGCTTTGCTAGCATGGCAGAAAATGACAAGGTGTGTAAGTGAAAGGGTCAAACTATGCTATAAAATTCAAACATATGCGTTTCTCTCCTTTTTTTTTCCCAGTATCTTTAACACTTTCTGGACTTGTCAGCAGAATATCCGCTGACGCGTAGCCTTGCCGTAGGGACGTGTCAGCGGAATAGCTGCTGATGTTTTTAAAAATTTGCAGTAATTAGCCAATGGTCAATGGGAAGTAACTCAGTATTCCAACATGATCTTTGAGCACTGTAGCAGTGTTCTGTTACCTCCTTTTCATAGTTTCGCACTTTGATGGCTTTGTTTACATTTTTTTCTATGAAACCCGCAGTGGTGAAAAATCGCTGGCTCTGTTGTCAAAATGGCGACTTCCACAAAGCGACTGCGTGTTGAGACTTTTCTATGCTTCATACCACTGTGGAATTCATTCTCACTTTTCTGCTGGACATTCCATGGAGGATCCGACTCTGGACTGATGTGTATTCCAGCTGGATTGTCTGTGTATTGTGTTGGATACCTGACCGCCGTGCTGCCAGGACTTTTTGTTTTCAGCTGCTCGGATACATTTTGTCCTCGTCTGCTGAGATAAGATGCATGATCTGTGTGCATGATTGTGCATGTTTTCTGAAACTCTAAGTTTAAATTTTTTTTTGATATAAAGTTTGTTTTCTTGATACGTCTCTGAATTTTTCTATATTCTTCACAAAAAAAAAGCCAAAAAACGTGCGTCACAGCGGTTCAGCCGCCTCCCAAACTCTGTGGCTGGAAAGAGTTAAACTATAAAAAAAAGGAAATTTTCCTTCTAAAATTACATTTAATCTAACATACCGTGGCTCACTGATGCAATAAGCGGCATCGATTTGCCATTCCTGCCTCATAAACAATAAAGTCCGAAGGGACCATAACTCTGAGAGTATCCATGTCTTGCGCATGCGCATGTGCTCTTCCTCTTTTCGAGGAAACCAAGACCCTGACTGTGAACGGAAGGAACCAGGAAGGCGGGGAGGACGGGAGGGACTCTGCGTGAGCCACGGTAAGTATGTTAGATTAAACGTAATTTTAGAAGGAAAATTTCCTTTTAATTACACATACTGTACCGTGGCTCACTGATGCAGAATAGCGCTACCCGGAAGGAGGGCTTACCTGGTTAACGCCTGGAAGAATGAGACAAGTCAGGGCGTGCAGCAGAGATGGGGTGTTGAGCCACCACAGTGGAAACGATACCCCTAGATCCATCGTCGCGCAGATGGTATACATCGCGCCGGTAGGATGGAATGAACGTGCCCAGAGAACGCCAATGCTTGGTGTCCAGGACACTCAAGGGGCTGGCCCTGAGTGAACGCTAGTGACAAGGCCCATGCTCTAATCTAATGGGGCCTCAGGGAGAAGACAGCCAAATCTGAGCCCGGCCTGGCATACGCATCCTTGATGACTGTTCACAGCCATCGAGAGGGGATGCGTGGCTAATGGCCTTCTTATAGCTTTCGTTGTAAGAGAGAAACAGGTGGTGCTGCTTCTGGCGAGAAGATTTCGTCATCCGGAGCAAGGATAGACGCCAGGGGATGGAGATAGACAGAGTAGGAGAACCTGGCGACTGGTTCTTGTCCAAGAAGTCCGGGAGTAGGCGGAGAGACATTGAGCCCTCCGGTTCAAAAGCAACATCCCCGGGGAGTCCGCCAAGAGCATGCACTTCGCTACAGTGCCTCCCCAATGCTAGAGTGAGTAGAAAGGCCGTCCGAAATGAGAGGAAGTTGGGAGAACACTCCCTGATGGGCTCGTTAAGGCGAAAGTCCCAGGGAGGAGAGGATGAGAAGGAGATCCCCGGCCGGGTGCCACGGGGGGTCAGGCTTCCCGAAGGGAAGCCCTACGGACAATATCCAGCAGGACAGGGTTGTCCGCGAATGAAGGACTACCCGACTGGCTGATGGTATTGCAGATGGCTGCCCTGCGTCCCTTCACTGAGGAGGACAAAAGGTTTTTCCCCGACGAAGAAGGCCGTGGTAGTTGGCCCACTGCGAGCGCGGGGGTGACTGGAAGGCTGAGGAGCACCCAGAAGGCCAACTGTGTCAGTGGGCACTATACGTTCCCTGAGTGTCCGGTCTGTGTGCTTGCACCACAGGGCCGATCACTGCCGGGGACAAGCCTAATGGAGACATTGAGGCCTGCACAGCAGTCAAGCAGGAAGATTTAGAGCCTCCGGGTTGCTGTGCAGAATGCGTGACCTTGGTTGAAGCAAGGACCGGCCTGTGACAGTGTGTTTTATTGGAGGCACATGGAACAGGTGCAGCAGTTCCGGAAACCATGTTTGGGCAGGCCATCGAGGCGCCACGAGAACCATCGTGGCAGAGTCTGCCCGCACCTTCCGCAGAACTTTCCCAGTTAGGGGAACGGAGGGAAGGCGTAGCCCGACAGGACTGACCGTGGGATGGACGGAGCATTCCACGGGCCAAGCCAAAGGATCTGGGACTGGAAAGACCTACAGATGAAGGCGGTGGTGGAATCTGGTGGCAAACAGGTCCACTTGTGAATTGGACCACGCTGCCCACACTGGCTGCAGAACTGCACAGACCAGTGCCTGTTCTAAGGGAAGAATCCTGTGGGAGCTGCGGACGGAGGCCGCAAGTATGTTCATCTTTCCCGGGAAGTGCATCGCTGAGATCTGAAAGGATTGTTCTACACACCAGAGTGGAAGCTGTTCCGCTCTCCAAGAGTGGGAGCGAGCGCCCCTTTGCTTGTTGATGTAACAAGCCATAGTAGTGTTGTCCGTGTCGATGCGAACATGTTTTCCCTTAAGAAAGGGGAGAAAGTCTCTGGGGGCTTGAAAAAACTGCCTCCAGTTCCAGAATGTTGATGTGACAGGAAAGGTCTTGTGACCATTGACCTGCTGCTGTTAGCAGGCCCACGTAGGCCCCCCACCCGGATTAGGACGCATCCGTGAACAAGTCCGCTGAGGAGGGGGGTGTGTGATATGGACTCCCTGGGCTAACCGGGACCGGGAGTGCCATTTGCTCACTGATGATTGGTCCCAAGCAACCCTGGGGAAAAGCCCTGAACTGGAAGAATCGGTTCCTCGAAACGAATTGGAGGTACATCCTGTCCCTTGGGTGAATAAAGAGATGGGAATACGCATCTCTGAGATCAATGGAAATCCCCCAGTCGTCCGGGAGCAAGGCATCACAGATGGACCTAGGGGTTTCCATCTGAAATTGTCTATGTGTCGGGACAGACTGCCCACAGGATCGCGTGTGGTGGGGGTGCTTGCCCTAGCCCCTTTGGGGCTGAAGGAGGCGCAAAACGTCTCCTGTGGAGACCCCTGGAAGGTGGGGGAGCCGCCGGAGCAGGGCGCTTTGCCGCGGGGCAAGCGGGACCAGAGTGAAGGGTGAGGTTCCTCCTGATTTCGCCCTGACTCTTGATAGTGGCCTGCACGTGGGTCCCGAAGAGGGAACCAGACCTAAGTGGCACAACTCTCGAGGAAGCTCTGGCAGATGAAGAGCGGGTGACCAAAGATGGTAAGAGTACTGCATTTGGCCTTGACTGGACTGAATTGAGGTACAATCTGGCGAAGGGCATTGGTTGAGTGCTTGAGGTCTTTCCACCATGGAGTGAATGGAAGCAACCATTGCGGGAGAGACAGGTGACTGACGGAGAGAAGCGGGCTCGTAGTCTGGGTCCTGAAGAGCGGACACCAGACCACACCCAAGAAGGAATCCACCACTGGATCCACTTCCAGACCCCTCCTGGCAGTCTCCTCCCAGTTTGCCAGGCAGCGCTGCGAGAGGGAGATATGCCGCTGCTGGGCCTGAGACCTCTCTTGCGCTAAGAGGAGGTTATCCTGTGTGAGGGAGAGTGGCGACTCTGGAATGGCCTCATGGACCGTGAGGACCACTCTGTGGAAAGAGAGTTTCTCTGGCCTCAGGAATTTCCCGTAAGCCAGAGTTCCAAGGAAGTCGGGCACAGAGCCTGGAAGGATGTCCTGTGCCTCAGTGCCCCTCACCTTGCTATGGGCCCTCCTCACCGTGTCAGCCACCAAGCCTGAATCTTTTAGGAAAGGGGAGGCTGGGGCTGTGGAGTCATGTACCCCCGGCCCGCCTACAGAGGCGGCGATGGACTGTGGAGTGCCCAAGTGTGGGCAAACTCCAAACGGACTGGGGTCAGAAGCCCCGGGGAGGCCCCCTTGGGGAGGAATCCGACCTGGGGGGGGGGGGGGGAGGGGGGGATCCAGAGGGGTGGTCAAGGCAGACGCCTGCGTGGGTGGGGCGCCGGGCATAAAGCAGGGCCACCAAGTATACCCTGCGAACGAGGCAAGGGGAAATCCCATAGATGGGAAGTGCTGCCATGGCGCCATGTACGGTGCCATGGGAGGCGTCATGGGCTGAGCCGATGGAGTCCCTGGATCCCCAGTGCCCAAGGGGCCAGCCTGCTGGGGGTCGGTTGTCATTTGCCAAGACGACTAAGCGCTCTGTCCACAATGGGACAGAGATGTGCCAGCCCGCAGTGGGTCGCTTGGCATTTGCCAAGGCGACCAAGCACTCTGTCCGGATGGTACAAAGAGGTTGGAGCGGGGGCACAAGCAGGCTGCAGGGGAAAAAGGAGACAACCTGGGCGGATCTACGATCTGACGCCCGTAATAGGGAGGGTTGTCTCCCTTGGCCTGCCTGGCGAACCAGGGGGTGAGCCATTTTCTGCCCAAGTGCTGGCCTTCCTGTCTCCCGAAGGAGACCCATACCCGTGCCGCCCTTCAGCCATAGTGGCTGAAACAGTAGCAGCTGAACTGGGGTTGAGCTGTACGGAGGTGGC
Organism: Monoplex corrugatus; assembly: GCA_030674185.1. Taxonomy (NCBI): domain Eukaryota; kingdom Metazoa; phylum Mollusca; class Gastropoda; order Littorinimorpha; family Ranellidae; genus Monoplex; species Monoplex corrugatus. Next base: position 5,595,091 of record JAPXFY010000032.1, on the reverse strand, counting down.
GAGTACGGAATCGACAGAACCGCAGCTGAGTCGATTACCGTGAGGGGCAGTGTGAAGGCCGCAAAATAACAAAAAGTCAACAGAGCCGAAGCTGAGTTGAGGGCTTGTGGTCATGGCAGCAGAACCGTAGTTGAGTTGTGATGACCAAGCAGGGGCGGACCTCGGTCTGACGCCCGCTCAGGGGTGTTGTCACCCATGACCCACCTGGCTAACCAGGGGGTGAGCCTTTTTCAGAGCCGCAGCTGCGTTGAGGGCACAAGCAGGCTGTAGGGAGGGAGACAACCTGGGCGGATCTATGATCTGACGCCCGTAATAGGGGGGTTGTCTTCCTTGGCCCGCCTGGCGAACCAGGGGGCGTCCCGCCTGGTGAACCAGGGGGTGAGCCATTTTCTGTCAAGGTGCTGGCCTTCCTGCCTCCCAAAGGAGACCCATACCCGTGTCGCCCTTCAGCCATAGGGGCTGAAACAGTAGCAGCTGAACCGGGGTTGAGCTATACTGAGAGGGCGATTACGGAATCGACAGAGCCGCAGCCGAGTCGATTACCGTGAGGGGCAGTGTGAAGGCCGCAAAATGACAAGAAGTCAACAGAGCCGCAGCTGAGTTGAGGGCTCGTGGTCATGGCAACAGAACCGTAGTTGAGTTGTGATGACCAGCCGGGGCAGACCTATGGTCTGACGCCTGCGGGTAATGGTCCCCGTGGGTCGGGGGTTCCCCAGTGCCCAAAGGGCCAGCCTGCGGGGGCCGCTTGGCATTTGCCAAGGCGGCCAAGTGCTCTGTCCGGAATGGGACAGAGAGGTGCCAGCCCGCCGTGGGTCGCTTGGTATTTGCCAAGGCGCCCAAGTGCTCTGTCCGGAATGGGACAGAGGTTGGGGCGGGGGCAGCAGCAGGTTGCGGGGAAGGGAGGCAACCGGGGCGGATCGACGATCTGACGCCCGTAATAGGGGGGTTGTCTCCCTTGGCCCACCTGGCGAACCAGGGGGTGTCCCGCCTGGCGAACCAGGGGGTGAGCCAGTTTCAGTCAAAGTGCTGGCCTTCCTGCCTCCCGAAGGAGACCCATACCCAAGTCGCCCTTCAGCCATAGGGGCTGAAACAGCAGAACCTGAGTTGAGCTGTACGAAGGGGGCGAGCACAGAATCGACAGAACCGCAGTTAAGTCGATAACTGTGATGGGCAGTGTGAAGGCCGCAAAATGACGAAAAGTCAACTGAGCCGCAGCTGAGTTGAGGGCTCGTGGTCACAGCAACAGAACCGTAGCTGAGTTGCGATGACTTGTCGAGAGAGTGAGAGAGAGAAGACGTAGAAGGGAGAGACAAAGATGAAGAGAGAGCGGGTTTTGGTGCGCCGGTCGAACCACCGGTCTGTGGGTTGGAGAATTCGGCGGACGAAATCTTCTTAACCCTCGCTTTGCCACCCAATCGCTTCACATAAGTTTCTCCCTTAAACGAAAACATAGGTAAGACACAAAAAAGCAAATCGATCGATCGCGTAGCGAAATCGAAAAATACTTAGCTGCTCAGAGAGTACGAGGCGAGGTGGAAGATGGCTGCCGAGAAAAGAGGAAGAGCACATGCGCATGCGCAAGACATGGATAAAAAGCCAATTGACAGTTTGTACACAAGTTCAGGTACCAAAACTGTCCCTTCATCCCTCACCTCAACAAGTCAAAATGAAAAATACAATGTGCAAAAGGACCCTGAACTTGAATATAGGGGACGAAAGATTTTTTCTACTTGTTTCTAGTGATCTTTCAGTAAACTCCTGTACGGAAACAGTTTGTGATTAAGACGAAAAAAGGGAGATGGGGAGCTTATGTGCCTGTGGTGGGAGTAAAATAAAGACACAAAACCACAAACATGCATAAAGCCTTTCACTTCCAACCGCGGAAGTAGGCGCGGTATAGGGGTCGCTGTACTCTGAACACTACTATGAACTGGAAAACAAGCTGAAATTATGTGACTGCAGTCACATGACCAGAGCACACTTCCATGCAAATGGCTGCGCACAAACATTTTCATTTTGGGAAGTTTTGGGCCGATTTTGATCGGATTTTTTTCGTTTGAAAAAGTGCTGACCGTATTGAAGCCCAAGATGGCGTCCAGACCTATACTACTGAGGAAGTAGCTCAATTTTTTATGGATTTACCCGATAATCAGGACAGTTCTGATGATAAAAGTGGTGGCCGTGGTGACGGAGACGCCTTTGTTTTCAACCAACAGAGGTTTCTAGTTCGGACAGTGATTACCCTGAGGACTTTGTTGACATTCCAAGCACCTCAAGAGGTAGGCGTGGTCGTGTGCGTGTTCGATCAAGTCATGGACAAACATGTGGCCGTGCTAGGAGTGAACTGAGCTGTGTTTGTTCTGCAGCAGACGATACTTTTGATGTCATCATTCCAAAGGAGTACCCCACTTACCACAACCGCCATGGACCTGCTGAGTTCCTGCCACTGGATGCACATTGTGTGGACTTTTTTTTACTTGTTTTCTGATAAAACTGTACTGCTTGTTTATAAAATTGTAAAAATTCTAAAGTCTTTGATAATGCCAAACTCCTCCCAGATTATAAATTGTACACCATTTTTCATCATTTCTGCCAACAATAATCTTTATAAAACATTCACATTAATTTTATGTGAGTGTATGTTTTTTAATCAACTCCCAATTATCTTTTGAAAAGTAAATTATCCCCCTTTCCATGGAGTTATCTGTGCTTGGATTGACAGAAAAACATCTGCAATAAATAGCCAGTTCATTTTCCTTCAAGAAAATATATAGTTTATTAGATATTAGGTAATAGTTTATTAGATATTAGGTCATCTAATTATTTCTTTTATTATTTTTTCTCTAATGTAACCCGTTTTTTTGAAAAAAAAATCTGAAAAGTTCCGGAAGTCAAAGGGTTTAAACCATGGGAAAAAAATTCACCATAACAAAATCCAGCTTCACATGCAAACAGACACACACACACAAACACAAAAGTACACAAACATGTAAACACAGACAAGTGCATACACATGCGCACAAAATCACACACACACATTGTACACATGCTAAACACACACACACAACTCTCTCTCATGAGACACCTGAGAAAAGGAAAAAGACGACATACATATATAAAGCAGACAGTAACAAAATCCCAAGAGCTCTTCCCACCTGGTCATGAGGTAAGTGTGACGAGCGGCACGGATGGTGCCAGCATGTTGGGCCAGGCGTCGCCAGGTGACAAAGTGAGTCTTCACGCACACCTGGTTTACCTGTGCCTCAAGCACCTGTCGACTCTGTCGGTGTTGTCGGCTCACTGTAACAACACAATAATAACTATTCTGATCATGTATCAGATCACTGTAACAACAGCACAATAATAGCTATTATGATTATGTGTTGGCTCACTGTAATAATAGCTATTCTGATTGTGTGTTGGCTCACTGTAATAACAGCTATTCTGATTATGTGTTGGCTCACTGTAATAGCAGCTATTCTGATTATGTGTTGGCTCACTGTAATAACAGCTATTATGATTATGTGTTGGCTCACTGTAATAACAGCTATTATGATTATGTGTTGGCTCACTGTAATAACAGCTATTATGATTATGTGTTGGCTCACTGTAATAGCAGCTATTCTGATTATGTGTTGGCTCACTGTAATAACAGCTATTCTGATTATGTGTTGGCTCACTGTAATAACAGCTATTATGATTATGTGTTGGCTCACTGTAATAACAGCTATTCTGATTATGTGTTGGCTCACTGTAATAACAGCTATTCTGATTATGTGTTGGCTCACTGTAATAACAGCTATTCTGATTATGTGTTGGCTCACTGTAATAACAGCTATTATGATTATGTGTTGGCTCACTGTAATAACAGCTATTCTGATTATGTGTTGGCTCACTGTAATAACAGCTATTCTGATTATGTGTTGGCTCACTGTAATAACAGCTATTATGATTATGTGTTGGCTCACTGTAATAACAGCTATTATGATTATGTGTTGGCTCACTGTAATGGCAGCTATTATGATTATGTATGTGTTCATACATGTCTGTGATTTATCCTTGTCTCCCCCCCCCCCCCCCCTTCTCTCTCTCTTCATCTGTCTGTCTTGTCAGTTATCCACCTCACTACTGCGTTTATACATGTCTGTGATTCATCCTTGTCTTTTTTCCTTCCTCTCTCTCTCTCTTCATCTGTCTATCTTCTGTCAATTATCCACCTCACTACTGTGTTTATACATGTCTGTGATTCATCCTTGTCTATCTCTCTCTCTCTCTTCATCTGTCTATCTTCTTTCAGTTATCCACCTCACTACTGTGTTTACACATGTCCGTGATTCATCCTTGTCTCACTCTCTCTCTTCATCTGTCTGTCTTCTGTCAGTTATCCACCTCACTACTGTGCTCACACATGTATTGACAGATGAAGAGAATAAGAGAGAGTGAAAGAGACAAGGATGAATCACAGACATTTAATGAGGTATATAAATGACGCGAGATAGGCAGATGAAGAGAAACCTACCTCATGAAATGAAACAATCACACAATCTCCATCCACGATGGAATGTCACTATTACATCCCCATCGTCAATGATCGTTATAACAATGTGACTATGTGAAAAAAACACAGCTAACGAATGAACTAGACAATCAACATAAAATGTATGAAAATAAGAGTGACTGCAGGAAGTCTAGAAGAGGTGAAGAGAGAGAGAGAGGTAGAGAGAGAGAAAGGTAGAGACAGAGAGGTAGAGAGAGAGAAAGGTAGAGACAGAGAGGTAAGAGAGAGAAAGGTAGAGAGAGATGTAGAGAGAGAGAGGTAGAGAGAGAAAGGCAGAGACAGAGAGGTAGAGAGAGAGAAAGGTAGAGAGAGAGATGTAGAGAGAGAGAGGTAGAGAGAGAGAAAGGTAGAGACAGAGGTAGAGAGAGAGAAAGGTAGAGAGAGAGATGTAGAGAGAGAGAGAGAGAGAGAGGTAGAGAGAGAGAAAGGTAGAGACAGAGAGGTAGAGAGAGAAAGGTAGAGAGAGAGAGGTAGAGAGAGAGAAAGGTAGAGATAGGTAGAGAGAGAGGTAGAGAAAGAAAGGTAAAGAGAGAAAGGTAGAGAAAGAGAAGTAGAGAGAGAGAGGAAGAGAGAGAGGTAGAGAAAGAAAGGTAAAGAGAGGTAGAGAAAGAGAGAGAGGTAGAGAGAAGCAGAGGAAGAGAGAGAGGTAGAGAGAGAGGCACAGAGAGAGAGAGAGAGGCAGAGAGAGAGAGAGAGAGGCAGAGGAAGAGAGAGGTAGAGAGAGAGAGAGAGGCAGAGGAAGAGAGGTAGAGGAGAGGTAGAGAGAGAGAGAAGTAGAGAAACAAAGGTAGAGAGAGGTAGACAAAGAGGTAGAGAGAGAGAGAGAGGTAAAGAGAGAGAGGGAGAGGTAGACAGAGAGACAGAGGAATGGAGTAACACTGCAAAGGAGGCCATCAAGAAAGAGAAATGGCTACACAGGGTATGGGTCAAATTTTTCCCAGCTAACCTTGTGCTTACACATACATGTTAACAGTTAACAAGAAGTTAACAAGAAACACCCCGAGGGTGCAGAAGGGGCCCGGAGCACCAATGCCTGGCCACCCTCCGGACAATCACCTCCAAAGCCACTCGACAATCCTTTCTTCAAGCAAAGGGGGGCTGTCCATGCATTGCATGACCCATTCAGACCCAGTCATCAGTTACCTTGAAACAAACCAAATGGCAAGGTGGGGGAGATGACAAACCACTGGGACAAAGCCACACAACGTGCACCATCCAGGTCAAGCACAGCCTCTGGACCAAGAGAGAATGGAAGAGCTCTCCCTCGCCCCACTCTGGTCTTCATCTCTCTTTCAGGCAGCCCGCCCTGCCACCAGCTCGCGCAGCCGCCGGCTCCTTTCCTCTAACCATAGTCTTTGACACTTAGCAGTCGGAAGCTCCCAGTGTTGCTTTACCTCAGCCACAGGTTTGTTTTAGACAGCTGCAAAAGTAGCCAGGCATGATGCTCCAGACACAGCCCAAGGTCTGACATGCCCCAAATGATACTTGCAAGCAATCACTGTATCACAAAACGATGACGTAAGTGCATATCTCCTCTCCTGGCACAACTTCATTGGCTCCCTGTATCAAAGCGCATACAGTACAAACTAGACACCATGTGCTACAAAAGCCTCAATAACGCAGCCCCCGATTACCTGTCAAGCCTACTTGAGATCTATGTTCCCTCACGTACCCTCCGCTCTGCCTCCGATCCTCTTGACTTTTCGTTTTCCACGCACTAAGCTCAATACCTATGGTCTACGAGCCTTCTCTGTTTCTGGTCCACTCTCCTGGAATAAACTTCCTCTCTCTGTCCGTCAGCAACCTACTTTTGTCTCCTTCAAGTCCGCTCTCAAAACTCACCTTTTCTCCTCTGCATAAAATCCTGACCTCACTCAATCCCCTCTGCAGCCTGTCTCCACTCGGAGGGGAATCACATTGTAATATATAATTGTATATAATATGCTCTCAATAATTTTCCATTGCTTTTATTCTTTCTCCCCATTTTAGCCGTGTGCGTGTGCGTGTGTGTGGGGTGTGTGTGTGTGTGTTTGTTTTAGCGCTCAGATTTGATTTTATCAAGATTTTGCGCTATACAAATAAAATATTGTATTGTATTGTATGAGAAAGGTTTACTAAATCATCATAGCAATAACAACAAAATGTTAACAACAACAAAAAATTACCATGGGCCCACTCTCTCCAACACCTGAAGACCAGACGCTGGTACCCCTCCAGGGCGGCTTGATATCTGCGTTCTGTCTCTCTCTTCTGGTGTAGCCGCTCACACCATGTCCTGAATGCCTGAACACATCAACACAGACACTCACACCATGTCCTGAATGCCTGAACACATCAACACAGACACTCACACCATGTCCTGAATGCCTGAACACATCAACACAGACACTCACACCATGTCCTGAATGCCTGAACACATCAACACAGACACTCACACCATGTCCTGAATGCCTGAACACACCAACACAGACACTCACACCATGTCCTGAATGCCTGAACACATCAACACAGACACTCACACCATGTCCTGAACACATCAACACAGACGCTCACACCATGTCCTGAATGCCTGAACACATCAACACAGACACTCACACCATGTCCTGAATGCCTGAACACATCAACACAGACACTCACACCATGTCCTGAACACATCAACACAGACACTCACACCATGTCCTGAATGCCTGAACACATCAACACAGACACTCACACCATGTCCTGAATGCCTGAACACATCAACACAGACACTCACACCATGTCCTGAACACATCAACACAAACACTCACACCATGTCCTGAATGCCTGAACACATCAACACAGACACTCACACCATGTCCTGAATGCCTCAACACATCAACACAGACACTCACACCATGTCCTGAATGCCTGAACACATCAACACAGACACTCACACCATGTCCTGAATGCCTGAACACACCAACACAGACACTCACACCATGTCCTGAACACACCAACACAGACACTCACACCATGTCCTGAACACATCAACACAGACACTCACACCATGTTCTGAACACATCCACACAGACGCTCACACCATGTCCTGAATGCCTGAACACATCAACACAGACACTCACACCATGTCCTGAATGCCTGAACACATCAACACAGACACTCACACCATGTCCTGAACACACCAACACAGACACTCACACCATGTCCTCAACACATCAACACAGACACTCACACCATGTCCTGAACACACCAACACAGACACTCACACCATGTCCTGAATGCCTGAACACACCAACACAGACACTCACACCATGTCCTGAACACACCAACACAGACACTCACACCATGTCCTGAATGCCTGAACACATCAACATAGACACTCACACCATGTCCTGAATGCCTGAACACACCAACACAGACACTCACACCATGTCCTGAACACATCAACACAGACACTCACACCATGTCCTGAATGCCTGAACACATCAACACAGAGAATGGCACTTAATCCAGTGCATTTTATCATCAACATTTTTGGTTTTAAAATTAAGGCTGCTCTCCAGAGGGGCAGCAACTTGATACCTGTGTGCTGCCTGTTTTCCTGTTGTTTTTGGGTTTCTTTTTCAGGCGTGAGAAGTGATTGCTTTTAGTTTGTGCACTTGGTTTTTTTCTAGTTTTCCTATACAAAATGTCTCTGCATTCTGGTTGACTTCCTTGTGTCTACCACCTGGATCCAACAGAAACAAACCAGTCAACACACTGAACAGAGGTTAGTTTCAATTTCAATTTCTCAAGACGACTTCTTCCCACTCACAATGAATTCCATATGCACTATCGTCACAGGTGTCATGTGATGGAGAAGATCCAGAATGATCACGGCACATGCCTTTAGCCTGCACATAAACCCACGAGCTGGCCAAGTCCTGAAGTCCTACCTAGATAGTTCCATAACCCTGGGGTTGCAGGAGAATGAGGAGACAGAGACCCCTCAATCTTTCCCAGGGCTAGTATTATGAAGGCAGCGCCCATCCCCTCTCCCTTGCTTCAAATTCATATTCACATTTTTTTAACCAACACTTCAGAAAGGCAAGAAGGCTAACAGGTCTTCAAAGGGTAAGACCTGGGAAATCAACCTATCTCTCAATGTTTTACACCAAGGCAACCAGGCAATTCCCTGCTCTTCACGATTTTCAACTGCCGTGGGATCTTTAGCGTGCGCAGCCAGAAGGTACATGGGTCCAACTCATTTTTCATCCCCTTCCGAAGGACAACACTTCAGTTTGATTTTCCGGTCAAAATGAGGAGAAAAGTCGAGGCCTCTACAGGGAGCAAACCCTGAAACATCGAGTTTAGTTATTGAAGTTAGTGCAACAGACTAATAACTGGAAGGCTGAGAGTTCAGGTCCTATCAGTTCAAATCACTGAAGGATTTTTTGGACACAACTGGCATCTTTCCTGAGCTGAGTTTGCTGTGAGCTCAACGGGAAGACTGGGACTGGCATCACACAATCGAATCTCGCCTTTCTTCATAAATGTATAACTATTGGTTTTGCTCCAGTTTCCTGCATGTCTGTATCTCTCAGGCCTGGTTGGTGCTAAAATATCTTTGGAAAGGAAGCATTCAGTACAGCCCTGTCACGCAGTCTCAATCCACAATGGAACACTACACCATCACCATCATCATCACTGTCCCCATCCCCATGGGTCATCACACAATGTGAAGATGGAGCAGGGAGGTAAACACAAAGCAAGCGAGCAAGCAAGCAAGCAAGCAACCACCCTTCCAACCAAGCAACACAAGAGAAACAAGAGTGACTGCACGTAGAATGAGAAATAAAGAAAGGTGCTGACCTTAGGACTTAACAATAATAAAACACCACTTTTTTTTTTCAACAGAGCTGTGGACCCAAGCTCTAATATCTTGAGTCCAATCCCAGTCCACAACAATAAAAAAAATGGCCTGTCTGCTGCTTGTCTTAACTTGTTGGCCATGCTCCGCAGCTCAGTCTCCACAGCTCAGTCTCTTGACTGTGACGCTCTGCAGCTGCGGAGGATGCTATGATTTTTTAACTTAGAAAATTTGCATACTATAGTAAGGGAGATTATGCTGAATGCAAAGTTTAACCACTTTTCTAAGTAGATTTCTTTCCCTTTGACCGAAGCAGGCTGTTGGGAATTTATTTTAGGCTTGTTTTCAAGGTACCCCAAACAAAGGAGTTTCAAAGAGTCAAAAGACTATGTCTGCATATAATCATTTTTAGGACAAAATATACGTAAGAGCAGAATTCAGTGACTTCCAGTGAAGGATATATATATTGTGACATGTTCAGTGCAGTTTTGTGACATGGATATTTAATGGATTACAAGCAGAAGTTTGATGTCATGTGTATGTACATCTGCAATTTTTCTTTTTTTTTTTTCTTTTTTTTTTTAACTATTTGTATGCCTTTTTCAATGGTAAACCAGAAAAAATGAAAGCATGCATAAACAAGCGGTCTGCACAGTTACAAAGTAGACATAATGACCTTTTCAAACATATATAACATGATAGGTTTATTATTGTTGGTTATTCTCCATAATTTTTTTTCAAAAGTACCAAAAACTGTGCGTCTTGACAGTTTGAGAAGCCATTTTAGGGAGGGTCTCCAAAGAGTTAAAGCTTCCATCATTCTGGTGGTGTCAGCTTACTGTTTCATAAGTCCCTTCATCCCATAACCCTCCATGTCAAGACCTTGCCAGGGCATAAGATTCTGCGCACTCACGCCAGACAACGGCTGGCAGATTGTCTGAGTGCGAAACATCTCTCTTGAACAAACTCTAAACCGGACAAGACATCTACCCGTTTTGATCTTTTGGTCTTCAACGCGGCACAAAAACAACATGTATTTTGGTGTTTGTTTGTTTGTGATCTTACATTCACGCTTGACAAAGGCCAGCTACCCAAAAATTTGCGCCTGTCTTGTCTTGTTGTATTAAACATGTGTTCTGATTCCAGTTTCGTGTTTTTCTGGTTCCAACATACAGACATATTCACAAAACAGTGGCTGTGTGTTGTGATCTGTCCTGTGCATGTGTATGTTGTTTCTATACCCTGCTTAAGACCCAAAGGTGGGAATGGTAGGTGTGTTATCCGTAATTAATGCTGCGTCAAGGCCTAAGATGAGTACAGTACATTTCTTTTTCATATCCAACAAAAACAATAAACACACAAGATTGTGATGACTCACCAGACTTTTACGTCGGGCCTCCAGGAAGCTCTGTCCCTTTCTGTGTCGCTGCTGTCTGAGGCAGGCCCAACCTCGCCATGTGCTCAGCACTCTGTAATCATTAGTCATTTTGATGGTATACTATTCAACTGACACACACACACACACACACACACACACACACACACACACACACACAAGAAAGACAGGCCCAACCTTGCCATGTGCTCAGCACTCTGTAATCATTAGTCATTTTGATGGTATACTATTCAACTCACACCACACACACACACAACACACACACACACACACACACACACACACACACACACACACACAACTGACACACACAGAAAGACAGGCCCAGGCTTGCCATGTGCTGAGCACTGTAGTCATAACAGTCACTTTGATGGTATAATATTCAACTCACACACACACACACACACACTGACACACACACAGAAAGACAGGCCCAAGTTTGCCATGTGCTGAGTATTCTGTAACCATTACAGTCACTTTGATGGTATACTATTCAACTCACACACACACACACACACACACACACACACAGAAAGACAGAGCAAGCCTTGCCACATGTTCAGAACTATGTAACCAGTACAGTAACTTCAATGTCAAGCTATTTCATGGACACACACAAATTAAGGAGGTAGAATAACAGAAGTCTGAAAGAAAGAAAGAAACAAACAAAACCATGCAAGCAAGGAAAGAAAACAAAAGAAAAACATGCATACACACACATTTTCCCCATACCTACACACAGAGGACCTCCATTTGCTTATCTATTTTTTGTTTCTTTTTTTAATAGTTTTTTCCCCCCTTCACTTTTTCTTATCATCAACATCTTTTAATGCTTTCATTCCCTCAAGCTGTTCACAAGTTTCCTCCATTAACTCTTTGAAGACATAATATAGTTGCCTTGCACAACCACACTGGACGCGATCAACGGGACCTGCCACAACCCTTGGAGACGCACGATTTTGGGGGGTTTTCAAAAAATTCTCAAAAATACAGATTTTACAGCACAAGAACATATTTTATATCAAAATAAGATTCAATTTACGTTCTTTGAGCTGAAGCTACATACAAGGACAATACATCTATTCTACTTACCTTCCTAGAAGGTGAAATGGGGTAGGGTTTTGGCTCTGGGAAAGAAGTTTTTGATTGACAGTAATCCAACACATATAGTCAGTAAAACACCCATTCTTGACCAGGTAATCCAGAAATCCAGGTAATCACAAGTCCTTGGTATGACCAGAAGATATAAAAGAACAAACACAGCTTTGTTTTCACACAGGTGAAGCAGCAAAGTGATTATGACGATCCTTTGAAGAAGAAGAAGAAGGCCTAAATGTCGCCATTTTGGTGCAAGGACAGTCACTCCGGTTGGTTTGGATAAAGGCAAAAACTGTAACTAATCGGGATAAAATCGATGCAAGGGAAGTAACAAACACTTCAGAAGATACCAAAAGAGTGTTCCTATATGTGTAGTTAGTTCCCCTAAACCAGCGACCGGCTTGCATCTATTTTTAAACCGCAGCGGAATATCCGCTATCACGTCTCTAATGGTTTGGCCAGCTGCAGCGGAATGTCTGCTGTCACGTCTCTAATGGTATGGCCAGCTGCAGCGGAATATCCGCTGTTACGTCTCCGAAGAGTTAACAGTCTGACACTAACAACAATGACAGCAAAGCAAACACGTGACCCTCTGGCTCCTTCACACTACCAGCTTCCTGCAGTATCAACCACAATAACAGCGCAAATGCACAAACTTAACCCTTTCAATCCCTCACCCTCTCCACCAGCTTCTTGCATTATCAACCATGACAGCAAAGCAAAGACTTAACCCTTTGACTCCCTCACCCTGTCCACCAGCTTCATGCATTACCAGCCATGACAACAACGCACAAACTTAACCATTTCATTCACTCCCTCACCCTGTCCACCAGCTACCTGTACTGTCAACAATGATAAATACGCACAAAGTTTAAATAATGGATACTTTCACCCAGTAGAGTACTGACACGCAAAAAGGGGACAGCAGTCATACCTGCCCAACAGCTGAGCGTGGTACACCCTCTTCAGCTTCATCAGGAACAAGAATCGGACTCGCCACACGTGCAGACACCACCGCAGACTGCGCTGACGGATCTGGCGACTCAGCGACGCTTCCAGGGGCAGCAACTCTGCCTCCTCCGGCGTGGCGGTAGACCACAAGTGAAGGATGGTGGTTGATGTCTTTGTTCTGGCCTTGTCGACAGGAAGGTTTCATGGAGTCATTAAACATGATTACTTGTGTCTGAACAAGCACTGTGGGCTACTTCTCAGTTAAAAACTAGCATTTAATTATTACTTTATAACTATTTTTGTTTAAAGCAGCAAAATGCACACAGCATTCGGGTATAACATCTAAAACACATACACTTCTGTTGACCTGAAAAAAAAAATCTGGGAAAGAAACTTAAGTAAACATAGATGCTTTCTTGCACATAATTTAGACATGCCCTGGCATCGACTGTTCTGCCCAATTTATCTCCAGGAGGCTTAAAAAAGAAACATGGAATACGAATATACATCAAAACCAAGTATTGCCAAAGATTTTGCTCTTCTCAAGGCCAGCATTTGAGAGCATCCCCTCTCGTGCTTTGCCTTACCAACCTGAACTGGGTAAGGTATCCTTTTACAGCTGAACAGACTGCGTACCTTGGCCAGCCACCATGGGAAGATTTTGCCAGAACATTTTTACTAGATGACTC
>JAPXFY010000032.1:5539071-5576571 GCA_030674185.1 Monoplex corrugatus | reverse complement strand
AAGTATGTAGAGCTACCTTGGTGTCAGATCTTTAAAACACACACAAATGTTTGAAATCATGTAGAGCTACCTCGGAGTCAGATCTTTAAAACACACACTTACAAATGATGTTTGAAGTATGTAGAGCTACCTTGGTGTCAGATCTTTAAAACACACACTTACAAATGTTTGAAAGCATGTAGAGCTACCTCGGTGTCAGATCTTTAAAACACACACTTACAAATGTTTGAAGGCAGGTAGAGCTACCTTGGTGTCAGATCTTTAAAACACACACTTACAAATGATGTTTGAAATATGTAGAGCTACCTTGATGTCAGATTTTTAAAACACACACTTACAAATGATGTTTGAAGGCATGTAGAGCTACCTTGGTGTCAGATTTTTAAAACACACACTTACAAATGATGTTTGAAGGCAGGTAGAGCTACCTTGGTGTCAGATTTTTAAAACACACACTTACAAATGATGTTTGAAATATGTAGAGCTACCTTGATGTCAGATTTTTAAAACACACACTTACAAATGATGTTTGAAGGCAGGTAGAGCTACCTCGGTGTCAGATCTTTAAAACACACTTACAAATGATGTTTGAAGGCATGTAGAGCTACCTTGGTGTCAGATCTTTAAAACACACACTTACAAATGATGTTTGAAGGCATGTAGAGCTACCTTGGTGTCAGATCTTTAAAACACACACTTACAAATGATGTTTGAAGGCATGTAGAGCTACCTCGGTGTCAGATCTTTAAAACACACACTTACAAATGATGTTTGAAGGCAGGTAGAGCTACCTTGGTGTCAGATCTTTAAAACACACACTTACAAATGATGTTTGAAGGCATGTAGAGCTACCTTGGTGTCAGATCTTTAAAACACACACTTACAAATGTTGTTTGAAGATGATCAGAGCCCAGCACACGATGGGAAAAAAAAAAAGAGTACAGAATACACAACTTACAAAAAGTGAAACATGAAGAGTCAGCAAAACTGAGACTACGAAAGTCTGCAGAATTAAAAAAGTTATCAATTGCCCACTCCTGAAACACCCCAAAATTTCTAAACTCATTCCCACCCTGACATATCAGTGCCAGAACTAGACCCTGATCAAACCCCTGCAGTACAAAATCACCACCTGTGAGTGTTGTTTGAGAAGAGCTGTCACCAAGACCTGACATGATATGAATAGAAATGCCAAGATCTGAGATTTGGTGGCAACACAAACATCCCCTTACCTGCATATGCAGATTTTTATAAAAACACCCACACGTACATAACATCAACAATAATGTCAACAAGACAAACATCACCCAACCTGCCTACACAGATTTTTATAAAAACACCCACACGTACATAACATCAACAATAATGTCAACAAGACAAACATCACCCAACCTGCCTACACAGATTTTTATAAAAACACCCACACATACATAACATCAACAATAATGTCAACAAGACAAACATCCCCTACCTGCCTACACAGATTTTTATAAAAACACCCACACGTACATAACATCAACAATAACGTCAACAACAAAACATCACTTTACCTGCCTACACAGATTTTTATAAAAACACCCACACGTACATAACATCAACAATAATGTCAACAAGACAAACATCACCTTACCTGCCTACACAGATTTTTATAAAAACACCCACACTACATAACATCAACAATAATGTCAACAAGACAAACATCCCCTTACCTGCCTACACAGATTTTTATAAAAACACCCACACGTACATAACATCAACAATAACGTCAACAACACAAACATCACTTTACCTGCATACACAGATTTTCATAAAAACACCCACACGTACATAACATCAACAATAACGCCAACAACACAAACATCACTTTACCTGCATACACAGATTTTCATAAAAACACCCACACGTACATAACATCAACAATAACGCCAACAAGACAAACATCACCTTACATGCATACGCAGATTTTTATAAAAACACCCACACGTACATAACATCAACAATAACGCCAACAAGACAAACATCACCTTACATGCATAAGCAGATTTTATAAAAACGCCCACACGTACATAACATCAACAAGACAAACATCACCTCACCTGCATACACAGATTTTCATAAAAACACCCACACATACATAACATCAACAATAACATCAACAACACAAACATCACCTTACCTGCATACGCAGATTTTTCTGTCGTCTTTCCTCCACAGTTTCCAGCAGACCGGAGCTGAGCAGCGCAGCTCTGTCAAGGTCAAATTCACCACCAAACGTGCGTTCAGAGGTCGTGGAGTGATCAGAGGCAAACAATCTGCAAGTCAAGTCACAATGATCTATACATCCATACCAGATACGGTGAAAAATTTATCATTCAGCACACACTGTCAAGACTGTCCCATGACTGTATTTTGTACTCCCATGATGGCGAGTATGTGCTGTCTGCTGAACGTCTGGACAAGAAGGTCAAGTTCATATTGCTTATAGCCCAGCCGACTACTACAGCCATATCAGGGCTAACTCCACATCAAAAACAACAACCCGGTTAAGATAAAAGACAACAGGTAAAAACCATGCTCACCGTTAACCTTGCCAATATCAAATACAAATAACGAAAAACAGCCATAAAATCATATCAGGTGAAATCTACCCATTCTTGTAAAAACTGGAAAACTGAATCAGGAGGGACCAGGCGCCGTGGTGTAGTGGTTAGCGCAACAGACTACCGACTGGAAGGTTGTGGGTTCGAATCCCCCATCAGTACCTTCAAAAATCATTGTGGGATTTTTCGGCTCCAACCGGCTCATACCCAGAGTTGGGTGTGCTGGCTCGTTGGGAAGACTGGGACCACACAGTCGAGTTTCATCCACTTCATGGATGCGTCACTGAGGGTGTTGCTCAAATCTTCTGACCAGCACCGCAGGTGTCTTATCTCTCGGGCCTGGTTGACGCCAGGATATATTATGATAGTAAGCGTAGAGTACAGCCCTGTCATGCAGTCTCAGTCCTAGCTGGAACTCCATAGCATCATGATTATCATCCTCATTGACATCATCATCATCGCATAATAAAAACTGTGCCAGCTTCTGTGGCCATTAAGGTGGCATAGAAAATGTGACGAAAAAAAAAAAAGGTGAGCACAAAAGGTACCCCCTCTGAGTGCGATGATCATTAAAAAAAAAAAGTTCAAGTTCATATTGCTTATAGGCCAGCCGACTACTAGAGCCATATCAGGGCTAACTCCACATCAAAAACAACAACCAGGTTAAGATAAAAGACAACAAAAAAACCATGCTCACCGTTAACCTTGCCAATATTAAATACAAATAACGAAAAACAGCCATAAAATCATATCAGGTGAAATCTACCCATCTCTTGTAAAAACTGGAAAATTGAATCAGGAGGGACTTCTCAGAAGAGGTTCTTTAAGGAGTCCGCAGTGTAGTGCTTTCGACTCACATCGTACAAGTCCCAGCAATCAAGAGGTGTCTGATGCTCAACGGCTCGTCACGCAGTATACACCATGGTGCTTCTTCATTTTTCAAAAGCTACGAATGAGTGTAGGATGTGTGACCCGTGTGTAGCCTACATAACACTGTCTCTTTTCTTACAGTTCCTTGAGATGAGCAAACTGAAAGTGAAGGACTTCACCAGACTTGCACTCAGTATAATGACCATGTCCGCTCAAAACTGAAACCATACCACTAGAGCACTCACAGTTCATTGGACATGCCATTGCTGTGGTGATCAGGTCCACAACTATTCATAGCTTCACCTTCACTACAGTACTGTGTGTGTGTGTGTGTGTGTGTGTGTGTGTGTGTGTGTGTGTGTGTGTGTGTGTGTGTGTGTGTGTGTGTGTGTGTTGTGTGTGTGTGTGTGTGTGTGTGTGTCCATGATCAGTTACCCTATGTCAGTTATTCTATGTCAGTGATCAGTTTACCCTACATCAGTGATCAGTTACCCTATGTCAGTGATCAGTTACCCTATGTCAGTGATCAGTTACCCTATGTCAGTGATCAGTTACCCTAGGTCAGTGATCAGTTACCCTATGTCAGTGATCAGTTACCTTATGTCAGTGATCAGTTACCCTATGTCAGTGATCAGTTACCCTATCCTATGTCAGTGATCAGTTACCCTATCCTATGTCAGTGATCAGTTACCCTATCCTATGTCAGTGATCAGTTACCCTATCCTATGTCAGTGATCAGTTCTACCATCAGTATCATACCCTATGTCAGTGATCAGCTACCCTATGTCAGTTATCAGTTACCCTATGTCAGTTTCAGTTACCCTATGTCAGTGATCAGTTACCTATGTCAGTGATCAGTTACCCTATGTCAGTCATCAGTTACCCTATGTCAGTGATCAGTTACCCTATGTCGGTGATCAGTTACCCTATGTCAGTGATCAGTTACCCTATGTCAGTGATCAGTTACCCGATCCTATGTCAGTGATCAGTTACCCTATGTCAGTGATCAGTTACCCTATGTCAGTGATCAGTTACCCTATGTCAGTGATCAGTTACCCTATGTCAGTCATCAGTTACCCTATGTCAGTGATCAGTTACCCTATGTCAGTGATCAGTTACCCTATGCTAACAGCACTTACTGTCTGAGGGAGGCTGCAGATGAGGAACAAGGACTGTTGCTGGCAAACTGCTCCATGTCACCGAAGGACACCAAGTCGTTAAACTCTGAAACATGCAGACAACACAGTGTGAGTGGGCATGCTGGGTGATCTCATGTTTTCTGTAAGACATCAGATACTGACATGACTTACAGGATCTTTAACGCGCATGTTTGATGCCAGCATGCAGACAACACAGTGTGAGCGGGCATGATGGGTGATCTCATGTTTTCTGTAAGACACTGGATACAGACATGACTTACAGGATCTTTAACGCGCATGTTTGATGCCAGCATGAAGACATTTGATGCCAACATGAAGACAACACATTGAACTCTGAATCATGATGATGACAAACTGACCTCTAAAACAAACTGACAATTTTGAAACATACAGATAAAACCTGCACACAACGTGCTCATAACTCTGAAACATGTTGGTAACGCTGAAACATGTTGGAACATGTTGGTAACGCTGAAACATGTTGGTAACGCTGAAACATGTTGGTAACGCTGAAACATGTTGGTAACGCTGAAACATGTTGGTAACGCTGAAACATGTTGGTAACGCTGAAACATGTTGGTAACGCTGAAACATGTTGGTAACGCTGAAACATGTTGGTAACGCTGAAACATGTTGGAACGCTGAAACATGTTGGTAACGCTGAAACATGTTGATAACTGAAACATGTTGATAACGCTGAAACATGTTGGTAACGCTGAAACATGTCGGTAACGCTGAAACATGTTGATAACGCTGAAACATGTCGGTAACGCTGAAACATGTTGGTAACGCTGAAACATGTTGGTAACGCTGAAACATGTTGATAACGCTGAAACATGTCGGTAACGCTGAAACATGTTGGTAACGCTGAAACATGTTGATAACGCTGAAACATGTCGGTAACACTGAAACATGTTGGTAACGCTGAAACATGTCGGTAACGCTGAAACATGTTGATAACTGAAACATGCTGATAACTGAAACATGTTGGTAACGCTGAAACATGTTGATAACTGAAACATGTTGATAACTGAAACATGTTGGTAACGCTGAAACATGTTGGTAACGCTGAAACATGTCGGTAACGCTGAAACATGTTGATAACGCTGAAACATGTCGGTAACGCTGAAACATGTTGGTAACGCTGAAACATGTTGGTAACGCTGAAACATGTTGATAACGCTGAAACATGTCAGTAACGCTGAAACATGTTGGTAACGCTGAAACATGTTGATAACGCTGAAACATGTCGGTAACGCTGAAACATGTTGGTAACGCTGAAACATGTCGGTAACGCTGAAACATGTTGATAACTGAAACATGCTGATAACTGAAACATGTTGGTAACGCTGAAACATGTTGATAACTGAAACATGTTG
Organism: Monoplex corrugatus; assembly: GCA_030674185.1. Classification (NCBI taxonomy): domain Eukaryota; kingdom Metazoa; phylum Mollusca; class Gastropoda; order Littorinimorpha; family Ranellidae; genus Monoplex; species Monoplex corrugatus. The sequence goes on along the minus strand of JAPXFY010000032.1, from coordinate 5,570,562 downwards.
ATAACTGAAACATGCAGACAACACACTGAACACTGGAACACAAGGACAACACACCGTTTTGGTTCAAGTTGTGATGGCGCTCGAAGAACAGGAATGTACATTGACAGTATCTGCCTACCTGTGGAATTGACTCTTTACATACATGCATGCATAGGCATACATTTTTCCCCCTGCATTCTGATTTTTCTCAGATGCATATATGCACATCCTTATGCCCACACTGTGCAGATAGTATGTTGCTGCACAGTCTGCATACCCTGTCTTCAGTGAGTGTGCGCGCTGCACAGTCTGCATACCCTGTCTTCAGTGACTGTGCGTGCTGGGTGTTTTCATGTTTCCACAAGCCACCAGACAATGACACAAGCTACAAGATCTTAAACATGCGTACACGTTTGATGCTCTGTGTGCCCATACATACAAAGGGGGCTTAGGCATCAACATGTCGACCTGGAAGATTGGAAAGATTTCCACCTTATACTCAGCAAGCAGGAGGTACCCAGGTAGGATCGAATCCAGTTCTTCTGACTGTAAGTCCTATGTCTTATCCACTTCGCTACTGAGCCCCTAATGTGCATACAAAACATACATATATATTATATATATATATATATATATATATATATATATATATATATATATATATATATATATACATGCACAGAAGAATATGTACAAATGCAAATACAGGTGTATATGAAAGCCAGCTCCTATACACATGTGTGCATTAAAATATGCACTCAGGCATGTGCACACACACATACACATGTATGAGAAAACTCACACGCACACACACATACTTATGTACATGTGTACACAAAAACACGCACATACATGCAAGAAACGTACACTCTCTCACTCAACCTGCTTCACTCATCAATACGCACTTCAACATTCCTCACACACACACACATTCCAATACTCCTCTTCTCTCTCTACACACACACATTCCAATATCCTCTCTCTCTCTCTCACACACACATCCAATATACCTCTCTCTCTCTCACACACACATTCCAATACTCCTCTCTCATCTCTACACACACATTCAATACACCTCTCTCTCCTCACACACACATTCCAATACTCCTCTCTCTCTCTCTCACACACCACATTCCAATACTCCTCTCTCTCTCTCTCCTCACACACACATTCCAATACTCCTCTCTCTCTCCTCACACACACATTCCAATACTCCTCTCTCTCTCTCCACACACACACACATTCCAATACTCCTCTCTCTCTCTCTCACACACACATTCCAATACTCCTCTCTCTCTCTCACACACACATTCCAATACTCCTCTCTCTCTCTCTCTCACACACACATTCCAATACTCCTCTCTCTCTCTCTCTCACACACACATTCCAATACTCCTCTCCTCTCTCTCTCACACACACATTCCAATACTCCTCTCTCTCTCTCTCTCACACACACATTCCAATACTCCTCTCTCTCTCTCTCACACACACATTCCAATACTCCTCTCTCTCTCTCTCTCACACACACATTCCAATACTCCTCTCTCTCTCACACACACACTGTTGATTGTAGGATTTTCAAAAAGGGGGGGCAGGCCCCCCCCTCCAATCAAAAAAAAGGGGGCCTGACAAAACCAGTGGGGATCAGTGGCGGCAGGGCAAAAACAGTATTCACTTCATTTTCGCGTTCGCGCTCAAATTCTGACAATGGCGGCTGTGTCATTTCCGTTCGATATGTCTGTGTAATAAATACTGATTGGTTTACAGCGACCAATCGTAAAACTTTGCATTCAGTCGCCCCTACCACTTGCTAAAAATAACCACAGTGTGCTTGGAGTGGAGTGGGACCTATGAATCAGCTAGGCCTAGCCTGCGTGTGTTGCCTGCGGGGCTGATTCAGCCAAACGCTAGATGTGTAGACCTTACGGTACACGTTGGCGGGCAAAACATGCGGGCTTTCCTTGATAAATGCGGGATGCTGCCCGCACGAGGCTTGATTTTTTGCGGGCAAAAGAAAAAAATCACGTGAATCCCGCGATCCCACAGCCTAGAATCAACACTGCACACACATTCCAATACTCCTCTCTCTCTCACACACACACGCACATGTGCGTACATACACACTCCCACCCACCCTCACTCACCCAAACTGTGACCCAGTTCACCTCCGCTCTCCTCCATCACGGCAGCACCAGACGCCTCTTGCTGCAGACCTATCTGTTGGGCAAAGTGCTGCACAGCGCTGTGCAGCGACTGGGACGAGGCCTCCTGCCACTCCAGCAGAACGCTGCGCAGCAAACGCTGGGTGGTGGAGCGCTGGTAAGCCCTGTCAACACAGAATGAACCTGTTCAGTAAGACAGGTAATTCCAGGACACTGAGAATAAAGATCTTTGAGACAGGTGATTCCAGGGAAACTGAGTACTGTTGTAAGGCATGGACAATCAACAAGCAAAGTCAGAACAAAATTGTGGCAACTGAAATGTGGTTTCTAAGAAGAATGTTGAGAGTTCCATGGACAGAAAAGAAAACAAACAAGACAGTCTTGAAGGAGGCAGACACAAGAACATTAATAAAGAAGATTAGTAAAAGACAGGCAACATTTATAGGCCATTTTATGAGGAAAAGGGAATTAGAACACCCGATCACAACAGAAAAGCTGGAGGGAAAGAGAACACCAGGTAGACCCAGGGAGAAAGTATTGGACAGGCTTGCAGGGTGGCTGAAGACAGAGAAGGTGGAAGATGTACTTGCAGCAACAGGGGATAGATTTGTGTGGAGGGTCATGACCACAAACGCCATGCGGCAGGGCACATGATGATGATGATGATGATGATGATGATGATGATGATGATGATGAGACAGGTGATTCTACAGACACAGAACAGAATTCTTTGAGACGGGTGATTCCAGGGACATTGAGAATAAAGGTTTTTGAGACAGGTGGGATCTACCAAGAATAAAGTTGATATCTGAAACATTTGATTCCACAGACACTGGAGCAAAAAAAACAGAAAAAAATCTCTCCAAACAACACTCTGTCCATCCTAAGCCTTTCATACCTTCACCCTATCCACCAGCTGCAAAGATATTTGAGTTGCTATCTTGGCTGATAACACAGGAAGCTGGTGGACAGGATGAGAGAGTGAAAAGAGATCCTCCACATGTAAGGTCCGGCACTGTCAATGCTTTTCCTCAGTTTAGCTGGGAACATCTGTCTAAACAGCCTGAAATACACCAAAACAGTCCATCGTGCATTCCAAGACTGGTTCCACTGGCCTCGTCTTGTTATGTACTATTACAAGTGTGTGAATTTGGCCAAAACAGTTCATTGTGCATTCCAAGACTGGCTCAACTGGCCTTGTTTTGTTATGTACTATTACAAGTGTGTGAATTTGGCCAAAACACAACCAGTTTCACTCCAGTCATTCATTCCAAAGTACAGTCATTCAAACTGGTCACCCTTGTTTTGTGTTTTATTATAACTGTAGTCCAGTTACTGAACAGAAAGTGCTGTCGACCATATGGCATAGTGCTAGATTTTATTTGGATATATCTTTTCCCTTTCAAAATGGATGGCAGTATGGAGATATAGGACAGAAGAAGGATGGTCTGACTGTTTCGCATTTATAAACAGCTTGAATGATGATAACCAGAGTCAAGAACCATAGGATAAAAATAATGTAATAATATCATTAATAATAATGAAAAGTTACATTGGACAACATCCCCGTCAAGAAGCTTTTATGCACTCTGCACTTTGTTATGCATTAAGTCACAAGTCAACGATAAATCAATGATGTAAGTGTGATATGACATAAAATAAGAGAAGAAAACAACACGTGAAGCCTTTATCATGACAAACTGTACTCATTTTCAGTGGAGAGCTTTTTATTGTGTGTGTGGTTTTTTCCTACTGAAGATGAACGATCTGTCTCCAGTCTACCTACGAATATTCATCCACATGAAACCTTATTTTCGTGACAAATCATATTCATCTTCAGTGGAGAACTTCTTTTCTTTCAAGATGAACGCACCTGGAAATGAGGTGGGCATGCAGCGATCGTCGCCAGGCAAAGAAGGATGATTTGATGTGGTTGTGGTGGTGCCGTTGCTGCAGTCTGGCAATGGCGTCGTAGTCGTCCGCTATCTGGGCCTGCACCCCTGACCACCACTGGCTGAAGCAGTGCTGTTTCAGTTCCTGGCTCAGCTCCTGCGGGTCACACACCATGTGTTTTACAGCATGAAATGTCTGATGGGCGCAGTAAGCAAATAGACGCACATCATTTTTTCCAATAAGAAAGTCTCACTGGGTTTGCTCTGGCTAGACACCTCCACCTTGTGGGTCAAGGGTGGAGATTTTTCTGATCTAGTGGGTCAACATGTGTGCAAACCTGCCCTACCTTAATCCAATTTCTTGAGTAATATGCATACAGAATACCAGATATGAAAAGTTAAAGACCCTATCAAATCAGTGGCTGGTGTATGTTAACATGGAAACACTCAGCATGCCTGCCAACCAAAGTTGCTGACTGTACAACATAATGGAATATGTCAACCCGCCTAGCAGCCCGAGTTCTCCATACTCCACTGAAAAAATCAGGGCTTAAAACAGGAGGAGGAAAAAACCCACAGAAACTAGGGGGGGTCCGGGGGCTATGAACGCTTGGCAAGCCGATCACGGATGCCTTGCTCCTTTCGTGGTTTTTGTTTGTTTGTTAGTTTGGTTTTTTTTTTGGTTTTTTTTTGGACAACCCGAAATCGCGGAATTCCGCCCAGACGCGGAACGTTTTAAGCCCTGAAAAATGTCAGAATATGTATGATGTGCAGCGATTGCAGGCAAGCATAATTTGTGTTCATAAAAAATCTGTATGTAGGAGAAATGCAATGGAAAAGAAGTGAAGAGAAAAATAAGAAAAAAAAAAAAAAAGACAGTGCCCAGAGAACAGAAAAGCAAGACCAGAGAACAACAAAATACATAAAAAAAATAAGTGCCCCTACATGACGGATGTCCTTTACAACAGAGACCCTAAATTACATCAGTACCGTCTCCAGGTCACCAAGTGTCAACGATGAAACTATCACCTGGCCATCATGCGCATCACCATGTCAGGGAAACTGTCAACTGTTTTTTCCACTAAGTGTCATGCATTGATTGTTATTGTTATTTTTGTTTAACCCAATGGAACTGTGCCCTACACGGCTGTACATCACCTTTCACACTGCATGGATCTGTGCCGTACGCAGGTGTACGTCGGAGTTTCAACTTTTTTTGTGGCTGTAATAAAGGAATAAGGGAAGTAAATCATGCACTAGAGTGATTTTGGGTCTTTTATTTCACAGTTCCTTCCCTTAGACCGTGTTGTGAGTTGTATTTTTGCTTTAGTAGCAGTTTTTCGATGCTATATGCGGTTCTTTGTTTTCGTCTGACTGTCAAGATGGCGTCAAGAAGCACCCGCCGATTTGCACGCAAATTCACTGTTCTTGATTACACCAAGTAAATAGGAGGTGGTGTTTGTGTTATTGCACAAAAACTGTACATTCCTGTGTAAATATTCCTGTGGATAATTGGTTTCATTGGTGGAAAAAAAAACAACATACACTCCTAATCATAATTTAAGGGCCACTTCTTCCTTCCTCTCTAATTTTAAGTTGAAATAATTGACAATGTTTAGAATTGATTCTATGTTTTATTTCATCATTTCCACACCTGTTTTGGAAAAAGAAATTAGCACAATGACCCATTAGTGAACAGCACATGCATTTAAAGGAACATCCCCCCCTTTTCAAAAAACAGAAAGTGTCAGATTTGGCCAATCTGTTTTCAATATCGCGTGTGTCCGCCCCGAGCCTGGATGCATGCTTCACAGCGCCGATGCATCGACCCCACAAGGGTACGGAGTGTGTCCTGAGGGATGGCCGCCCACTCGATCTGCAGGATGTCGACCAGCCTGGCCAGGGTGCCCGGTGGGGGGTGGTTGTCCCTGATGCGCCTCCCGAGCACATCCCAGAGGTGTTCAATTGGATTCAGGTCAGGTGAGCACGCTGGCCAGGCCATACGGACGACTTCATGCTGCTCCAGGAAGTCGGTCACAAGGCGTGCTCGATGCGCAGGTGCATTGTCGTCCTGGAAGATGGCGCCTTGACCAAGGTCCACAAGCGCAGGCAGTGCCACGGCCGCCAGAACCTCGTCCCGATACCGGACCCCGTTCAGGATGCCGTCAATGGGGAGCAGGGGGGTCCGGGTACCACGGCTCATGCCACCCCACACCATCACCGACCCGCCGCCGTACCGGTTATGCTCTTGGACAGTGGCGTCAGCGAACCTCTCCCCTTGACGTCGCCACACCCGAGCCCGGCCATCGTTAAAGGTCAGGGTGAACCTGGACTCATCCGAAAACAAGACCCGGGCCCACTGTTGCCTTGTCCAGGTCACGTGCTCCCTGGCCCAGGTCATGCGGCGCACTCTGTTGACCGGTGACAGCACGGGTCGGACGGCCGGTCTCCGTGACCTCAAGTTTGCCTCATGTAGCCGTCTTCTCACCGTGCTGCAGCTGATGTTAGCACCTGTTGCGTCCCTCAGCTGACCCCTCAAGGTCACCGCAGTGGATGCCCTTTCCCTCAGGACGGAGAGGGCAAGGTAGCGGTCTTGCTGTCTTGTCGTTACTCTGGGTCGACCCGTGTGACGCCTTTCCTGGACTGCTCCAGTCTCATTGAAGCGCTCCAGCAGTCTCTGGATTGTGGAATGCGACACTTCAAGTCGTCTAGCAACTTCCCGCTGCGCTAGGCCTTCATCAAGCAGAGCGAGGGCTCTCCCCCGCTGCTCATCCGTCATCCGTCGTCTTGCAAGCATGGTTAAAACGAACCAAGAACGGGTCCTTTTTATCCTCGTCTGCGGGCAACTTTGGATGGAGTAGTGTTCAAAAAGGGCTTGCCTTGCACGTGCAAAGCGAATTTTGTCGCTACCTTGCCTGCGTCGTCAGAGAGACCCTGCTGAAGATTCGACAATTTCGTGTGGAAATTGTCTTCCTTGGGCCGCCCATTGCAAATCGGCAAATCCCCAAACACGTGCCAAAAGGAAACTGCAATGTTGTCTGAGCTCTTATCCATTCAGTTACGGCAACGAATTGGAGAAAAGAGTAAGAGAAAATAGGTTATTTCTCCTTTCAAAAATTGACTCAAAAACGTTCCTGGCCCTTCAATAATGACGTGTAGTATATGATGTAAATATATGGACTCGGCAAGAGGATATTTACCCCCTTATGGTCACCTGTTTCCTTCACCCCTTCTATCAAGACGAACAGACTACCAGTTTTGAAGCTAGTAATGTCTGTATGTGAACACTTCAATGTTTCCAAAACTGTTTTCCTCTTGTGTATGACATTTGCTGTTAATTTTTAATATTTTTTTAAAAATCATCCAAAATACTGCGATTTCGGGGGTTGTTGCGGTGCGAAATGTTGCGGCTTGAATGAGTTAAAGCCCAGCCAACTGAGAACATCAGGTCTATAACCATTTCAAAACATACACAATATTTCAACAAGAAAAAAGAAGGAAAAGAAACGTACACACATCAATGCATTCGCACACATAATTTATGGAGATACCCCTGCGGGCCCTGGCGTTGGCCACTATGTCCAATTTATCGCACCGGGAAAAAAAAACATACCTGAATACAAATTCAAACATATCTGAGGACACTGATACATATTTGAAAATGGGCCTAAATCACATAAAATTGCTTCTGCATATCTCATTTCCCCAGAGCCAAAAATGCACTTAATACATGTACCCAATTATCAATCCTAAGAGAAAGCATGTAAGACTTTATAGAACACATACAGGTGAATGGACCAACAAGGTGGAAAATGATAGGAAGAGACGACAGAAAGCAAAGGAGGAAGGCAGAAACAAAGAGATAGAAAAGAGGAAATTTCTAGCACAGAATTTTCTAAATGGCAGGGATACTATTTATACTGAAAGAGCTCCCGACATCCCCATGGGGCTAACCAACCAATCACAAGACACCCATCTACAACAAGAAGCTTCTAAACTGAACTAACAACCCAACCAGCATCCCTCTCCCAGCTGACCTGTTCAGCATGTTCTTCTGCCTTCTCTCTCAGCTGGAGATGTGTGCTTCGCTGCCAGAGGTAGAAGGTACGACGCTGGAGGTTGCGGCAGTGGTAGAGTCGCGCCTGGTGCTTGCGGTGCAGGATGTCACGCCACTCGTGCAGCAGACATAACGCCAGACGCTGCATCATGCTGCGCTGAGCCAGTAGTGACACCTGCTGGCAGTGGTACTGACGTCTGAAATACAATGACATCAGTAATAATAATAGCAATAACAATAATAGTAACAATAATAATGAGTATGTGGTGCTGTTTGGTTGTGGTGTGTACGTGTGCATGTGTGCGTGCGAGTATCCATGTGTAAGTGTATCTGTGTGTTTATGCGTGTGTGTGTGTGTGTGTGTGTGTGTGTGTGTGTGTGTGTGTGTGTGTGTGTTGTGTGTGTGTGTGTGTGTGTGTGTGAGTGTGTTTGTGTGTGAGTGCAAGTGTGAGTGCAAGTGTGAGTGTAAATGTGAGTGTGTGTGAGTGCGAGTGTAAATGTAAGAGTGTGTGTGTGTGTGTGTGTGTGTGTGTGTGTGTGTGTGTGTGTGTGTTTGTGTCTGTGCGTGTTTGTGTGGAGAGAGACAGAGGTGTGTGTGTGTGTGTGTGTGTGTGTGTGTGTGTGTGTGTGTGTGTGTGTGTGTGTATGTGTGTGTGTGTGTGTGTGTGTGTGTGTGTGTGTGTGTCTGTGTGTGTGTGTGTGTGTGTGTGCGAGTGTAAAATAATGTCAGTGTATCTATCTATGTATGTGTGTGTGTGCACAGGCGCAAGTGTCAATGTACCTGTGTGTGTGTGTGTGTGTGTGTGTGTGTGTGTTTGTGCATTCATGCGTGCGTGCATGTTTGTGTGTGTGAGCGCACGCATCTGTATTCAATACCCTATCAAACTCACCTCCATCTGGCAAACGCATGTGACAGCTGATTTTTCTGGAAGAGCTTCTGGCGGCGAAGTCGTTCCCGCCTGTTCTTGACGTACTGGTGCCAGGCATCAAAACACCTGCCGCCACAACACCACACCAATTTACTTCACTTTAGTCCAAATCAAAAAAGGTAGTTTGGTTCACAGAAACCTACAGCACTTTCTACGGAAGGCAGAATAATTACTAGCAACCAATGAAACCAATCAACACAGAGTGCACACAATCAAACTAATCAACACTAACATCAATAAAATGCGTCAAAACTAATTATAAACATCACTAATAACACCTTACTATAATCCACTAACTTCAACATTAATTTGTAACAAGTATGTAATCAACCGATTTATCTCATCTGATGCAACACTTTTATGTAACACTCAATTTTAACATTTATAATAATGCTTTAATTCTGACATCAGCCAATGTATGTATAACACCAAATCAATTATATATAATCAGATTCAATCACAACTGATCAACAGCAATCGTAATAACACAGTGTTGAATATATCATGTTATCTGACCACTTTGTAGGATTTTTGCATAACAGACCAAATCGCATAATATTAAGGTATAATTAACTATTGTCACTTCAGCTTACTTCAGTAACATCACTTATGTACTAAATATAATGTTTACAACGCACTTAAAGTTTATTACAATCAGTTAATAATAAATATGGCTACGCCCTTAGCTTACAAGCCAGAAACACAATATGTATATAATTATAGTTTATCTCATGATGAGAGCCAGTTGATAGTTTTTTGGTGTGGTGGTTTTTTGTTGTGCGCATGTTATTGAACTTTTGTATACTATTTGTTTATCTACTGTGCACATTTGTTGTCGTAAGTTTGTATATATTATGGTTTATCTGTACTGTGCAGCAGTTTGTTGTAACACAGTTTGTATATATTATGGTTTATCTGTACTGTGCAGCAGTTTGTTGTAACACAGTTTGTATATATTATGGTTTATCTGTACTGTGCAGACAGTTTGTTGTAACACAGTTTGTATATATTATGGTTTATCTGTACTGTGCAGACAGTTTGTTGTAACACAGTTTGTATATATTATGGTTTATCTGTACTGTGCAGACAGTTTGTGTAACACAGTTTGTATATATTATGGTTTATCTGTACTGTGCAGACAGTTTGTTGTAACACAGTTTGTATATATTATGGTTTATCTGTACTGTGCAGACAGTTTGTTGTAACACAGTTTGTATATATTATGGTTTATCTGTACTGTGCAGACAGTTTGTTGTAACACAGTTTGTATATATTATGGTTTATCTGTACTGTGCAGACAGTTTGTTGTAACACAGTTTGTATATATTATGGTTTATCTGTACTGTGCAGACAGTTTGTTGTAACACAGTTTGTATATATTATGGTTTATCTGTCACTGTGCAGCAGTTTGTTGTAGTACAGTTTGTATATATTATGGTTTATCTGTACTGTGCAGACAGTTTGTTGTAACACAGTTTGTTATATTATGGTTTATCTGTCACTGTGCAGACAGTTTGTTGTAACACAGTTTGTATATATTATGGTTTATCTGTACTGTGAAAAGTTTTTGTAACACAGTTTGTATAATTTGTTAATCTGACTTTGAAAGTTTGTTGTAACACGTTGATATATTGGTTATCTGTACTTGCAACAGTTTTATGACCAATGTTGTATATAGGTTTTATTGTATGTCGACAGTTTGTTGTAACACAGTTTGTATATATTATGGTTTATCTGTACTGTGCAGACAGTTTGTTGTAACACATTTTATGTATTATTATGGTTTTGTACGTGCAGTAAATTTTGTTATGTAAACAGTTTGTTATTTATGTTTATCTGTACTGTGCAGCAGTTTGTTGTAAACAGTTTGTATATATTATGGTTTATCTGCATGTGCAGGCAGTTGTTGTAACACAGTTTGTATAATTATGTTTATCTGACTGTGCAGACAGTTTGTTGTAACACAGTTTGTATATATTATGGTTTATCTGCACTGTGCAGACAGTTTGTTGTAACACAGTTTGTTATATTATGGTTTATCTGACTGTAGCAGTTTGTTGTAACACAGTTGTATATATTATGGTTTATCTGTACTGTGCAGGCAGTTTGTTGTAACACAGTTTGTATATATATTATGTTTATCTGTACTGTGCAGCAGTTTGTTGTAACACAGTTTGTATATATTATGGTTTATCTGCACTGTGCGGGCAGTTTTGTTTGTAACACAGTTTGTATAATATGGTTTATCTGTACTGTGCAGGCAGTTGTTGTAACACAGTTTGTATTATTATGGTTTATCTGATGTGAGACAGTTTGTTGTAACACAGTTTGTATATATTATGGTTTATCTGATTGTGCAGCAGTTTGTTGTAACACAGTTTGTATATATTATGGTTTATCTGTACTGTGCAGACAGTTTGTAACACAGTTTGAATATATTATGTTTATCTGTACTGTGCAGACAGTTTGTTGTAAACAGTTTGTATATATTATGGTTATCTGCATTGTGCAGACAGTTTGTTGTAACACAGTTTGTATATATTATGGTTTATCTGTACTGTGCAGACAGTTTGTTGTAAACAGTTTGTATATATTATGGTTTATCTGACTGTGCAGACAGTTTGTTGTATAAGTTTGTATATATTATGGTTTATCTGACTGTGCAGCATATGTTTTGTTGTAACAGTTTGTATATATATGTTTATCTGTACTGTGCAGACAGTTTGTTGTAACAGTTTGTAATATTATGGTTTATCTGTACTGTGCAGACAGTTTTTTTGTACAGTTTGTATATATTATGGTTTATCTGTACTGTGCAGACAGTTTGTTGTAACAGTTTGTATATATTATGGTTTATCTGTCATTGTGCAGACAGTTTGTTGTAACACAGTTTGTATATATTATGGTTTATCTGTACTGTGCAGACAGTTTGTTGTAACACAGTTTGTATATATTATGGTTTATCTGTACTGTGAGACAGTTTGTTGTAACACAGTTTGTATATATTATGGTTTATCTGTACTGTGCAGACAGTTTGTTGTAACACAGTTTGTATATAATTATGGTTTATCTGTACTGTGCAGACAGTTTGTTGTAACACAGTTTGTATATATTATGGTTTATCTGTACTGTGCAGACAGTTTGTTGTAACACAGTTTGTATATATTATGGTTTATCTGTATGTGCAGACAGTTTGTTGTAACACAGTTTGTATATATTATGGTTTATCTGTACTGTGCAGACAGTTGTTGTAACAGTTTGTATATATTATGGTTTATCTGATGTGCAGGCAGTTTGTTGTATACAGTTTGTATATATTATGGTTTATCTGACTGTGCAGACAGTTTGTTGTAACAGTTTGTATATATTATGGTTTATCTGTACTGTGCAGACAGTTTGTTGTATACAGTTTGTATATATTATGGTTTATCTGCTACTGTGCAGACAGTTTGTTGTAACACTTTGTATATATTATGGTTTATCTGTACTGTGCAGACAGTTGTTGTAACACAGTTTGTATATATTATGGTTTATCTGTACTGTGCAGCAGTTTGTTGTAACACAGTTTGTATTATATTATGGTTTATCTGTACTGTGCAGACAGTTTGTGTGTACAGTTTGTATATATTATGTTTTCTGTTGTGCAGACAGTTTGTTGTAACCAGTTTGTTATATTATGGTTTATCTGTACTGTGCAGACAGTTTGTTGTAACACAGTTTGTATATATTATGGTTTATCTGTACTGTGCAGACAGTTTGTTGTAACACAGTTTGTATATATTATGGTTTATCTGTACTGTGCAGACAGTTTGTTGTAACACAGTTTGTATATATTATGGTTTATCTGCATTGTGCAGACAGTTTGTTGTAACAAGTTTGTATATATTATGGTTTATCTGTACTGTGCAGACAGTTTGTTGTAACACAGTTTGTATATATTATGGTTTATCTGTACTGTGCAGACAGTTTGTTGTAACACAGTTTGTATATATTATGGTTTATCTGTACTGTGCAGACAGTTTGTTGTAACACAGTTTGTATATATTATGGTTTATCTGCATTGTGCAGACAGTTTGTTGTAACACAGTTTGTATATATTATGGTTTATCTGTATTGTGCAGACAGTTTGTTGTAACACAGTTTGTATATATTATGGTTTATCTGCACTGTGCAGACAGTTTGTTGTAACACAGTTTGTATATATTATGGTTTATCTGTACTGTGCAGACAGTTTGTTGTAACACAGTTTGTATATATTATGGTTTATCTGTACTGTGCAGACAGTTTGTTGTTGTACGTGTAATTGTTACCAGTTTTTGTCATGTGTAGACTTTGTGACAGTTGTTTATAGTTTTGTATTGGTTTGTTGTAACAGTTTGTTATATAGTTTTTTATTGAACGTGTGACATTTTGTAATATTATGGTTTTCTGATGTGCAGACAGTTTGTTGTAAGTTTGTATATATTATGGTTTATTGATGTGCAGACAGTTTGTTGTAAAAATTTGTATTATTAGGTTTATTGTATGTGAATTTTTTTACTGTAAATTGTTTACTGTTTAGGTTTGTTGTAACAGTTTGTTAAGGTTTTTGTTGTACATTTGTTGTAACAGTTTGTTAATTATGGTTTATCTGTACTGTGCAGACAGTTTGTTGTAACATTTGTATATATTAGGTTTATCTGTACTGTGAGACAGTTTGTTGTAACAGTTTGTATATATTATGGTTATCTGACTGTGCAGACAGTTTGTTGTAACAGTTTGTATTATTATGGTTTATCTGATGTGCAGCAGTTTGTTGTAACAGTTTGTATATATTATGTTTATCTGTACTGTGCAGCAGTTTGTTGTAACATTTGTATATATTATGGTTTATCTGACTGTGCAGACAGTTGTTGTAAATTTGTTATTGTATCTGTACTTGGACAGTTTGTTTAACAGTTTTTATATATGTTTTTGTAGCACAGTTTGTTTAAGTTTGTATATATTAGTTTAACTATTTGAGTTTGTTGACACTTTGTATATAATTATGGTTATCTGATGTGCAGACAGTTTGTTGTAAACATTTGTTTATATTTGGTTTATCTGTACTGTGCAGACAGTTTGTTGTACACAGTTTGTATTTTATGGTTTATCTGTACTGTGCAGACAGTTTGTTGTAACACAGTTTGTATATTTATGGTTTATCTGATGTGCAGACAGTTTTTAACGTTTGTTATTTTGGTTATTGCATTGTGAAAGTTTGTTGAACACAGTTTGTAAATTTGGTTTACATTGTAAAGTTTGTTGTACACATTTGTAAATATGGTTTATTATTGGTTGTTGTAACACAGTTTGTTAATAGTTATTGTATGTATTGTTGTAAACAGTTTGTATATATTATGGTTTATCTGTACTGTGCAGACAGTTTGTTGTACAGTTTGTATATATTATGTTTATCTCATTGTGCAGACAGTTTGTTGTAACACAGTTTGTGTATATTATGTTTACGTTGTGAGCAGTTGTTTAAAGTTTTTATATTAGGTTTATTGTATGTCAGCAGTTTGTTAAACGTTTATATATTATAGTTTTTGTACTGTCAACAGTTTTTGTACACTTTGTATATATTTGTTATCTGTTGTAAAGTTTGTTGTACACAGTTTGTAAATTTGTTTATTGATGTGCAGACAGTTTGTTGAACAGTTTGTAATATTATGGTTTATCTGCTGTGCAGCAGTTTTGTTGTAAAGTTTTGTATATATTATGGTTATCTGTACTGTAGACAGTTTGTTGTAACACAGTTTGTATATATTATGGTTTATCTGTACTGTCAGACATTTGTTGTGTAAATTTGTATATATTATGGTTTATCTGCTTGTGCAGCAGTTGTTGTAACAGTTTGTATAATTATGGTTTATCTGTACTGTGAACAGTTTGTTTAACACAGTTTTGTATATTTATGTTTATCTGTACTTGCAGTTTGTTGTAAACAGTTTGTAATATTATGGTTTATTTATGTGCGACGTTTTGTTGTACAGTTGTATATATTATGGTTTATCTGCTGTGCAGACAGTTTGTTGTAACACAGTTTGTATATTTAATTTGGTTTAATTTGTACTGTGCAGCTTGTTGTAAACAGTTTGTTATATTATGTTATCTGACTGTGAACAGTTGTTGTAACAATTTGTATATATTATGGTTTTCTGTATGTCAGACAGTTTTTGTAACACAGTTTGTATAATTTGTTTATTGATTGTGCAGACAGTTTGTTGTAACACAGTTTTATATATTATGGTTATCTGCATGTGCAACAGTTTGTTGACACAGTTTGTATATATTATGTTTATCTGCATTGTGCAGACAGTTTGTTGTAAACAGTTTGTATAATATGGTTTATCTGATTGTGCAGACATTTGTTGTAACACAGTTTGTATTATTATGGTTATCTGCACTGTGCAGACAGTTTGTTGTAACACGTTTGTATATATTATGGTTTATCGTACTGTGCAGTTTGTTGTAACACAGTTTGTATATATTATGGTTTATCTGTACTGTGCAGACAGTTTGTTGTACAGTTTGTATATATTATGTTTATCTCCATTGTGCAGACAGTTTGTTGTAACACAGTTTGTTATATTATGGTTTATCTGTACTGTGCAGGCAGTTGTTGTAACACAGTTTGTTATATTATGGTTTATCTGTACTGTGCAGACAGTTTGTTGTAAACAGTTTGTATATATTATGGTTTATCTGTACTGTGCAGACAGTTTGTTTAACACAGTTTGTATATATTATGGTTTATCTGCATGTGCAGACAGTTTGTTGTAACACAGTTTGTATATATTATGTTTATCTGTACTGTGCAGACAGTTTGTTGTAACAGTTTGTATATATTATGGTTTATCTGCATTGTGCAGGCAGTTTGTTGTAATAGTTTGTAATATTATGGTTTATCTGTACTGTGCAGACAGTTTGTTGTAACACAGTTTGTATATATTATGTTTATCTGTACTGTACAGACAGTTTGTTGTAGAGTTTTATATATATGGTTTATCTGCATTGTGCAGCAGTTTGTTGTATACATTTGTAATATTATGGTTTATCTGTACTGTGCAGACAGTTTGTTGTAACCAGTTTGTATATATTATGGTTTATCTGTACTGTGCAGACAGTTTGTTGTACAGTTTGAATATATGGTTTATCTGTACTGTGCAGACAGTTTGTTGTAACAGATTGTATATATTATGGTTTATCTGCACTGTGCAGACAGTTTGTTGTAACACAGATTGTATATATTATGGTTTATCTGCACTGTGCAGCAGTTTGTTGTAACAGTTTGTATATATTATGGTTTATCTGTACTGTGCAGACAGTTTGTTGTAACAGTTGTATATATTATGGTTTATCTGTACTGTGCAGACAGTTTGTTGTAACACAGTTTGTATATATTATGGTTTATCTGTACTGTGCAGACAGTTTGTTGTAACACAGTTTGTATAATTATGGTTTATCTGCACTGGCAGACAGTTTGTTGTAACAGTTTGTAAATATTATGGTTTATCTGCACTATGCAGACAGTTTGTTGTAACACAGTTTGTATATATTATGGTTTATCTGTACTGTGCAGACAGTTTGTTGTAACAGTTTGTATATATTATGGTTTATCTGCACTTGCAGACAGTTTGTTGTAACACAGTTTGTTATATTATGGTTTATCTGTACTGTGCAGACAGTTTGTTGTAACACAGTTTGAATATATTATGGTTTATCTGTACTGTGCAGACAGTTTGTTGTAACACAGTTTGTATATATTATGGTTTATCTGTACTGTGCAGACAGTTTGTTGTAAACAGTTTGTATATATATGGTTTATCTGCATTGTGCAGACAGTTTGTTGTAACCAGTTTGTATATATTATGGTTTATCTGTACTGTGCAGACATTTGTTGTAACACAGTTTGTATATATTATGGTTTATCTGACTGTGCAGACAGTTTGTTGTAACAGTTTGTATATATTATGGTTTATCTGACTGTGCAGACAGTTTGTTGTAACACAGTTTGTATATATTATGGTTTATCTGTACTGTGCAGCAGTTTTAGTAACACAGTTTGTAATATTATGGTTTATCTGTACTGTGCAGCAGTTGTTGTAACACAGTTTGTATATATTATGGTTTATCTGTACTGTGCAGACAGTTTGTTGTAAACAGTTGTATATATATGGTTTATCTGATGTGCAGACAGTTTGTTGTAACACAGTTTGTATATATTATGGTTATCTGATGTGCAGCAGTTTGTTGTAACACAGTTTGTATATATTATGGTTTATCTGTACTGTGCAGACAGTTGTTGTAACACAGTTTGTATATATTATGGTTTATCTGTACTGTGCAGACAGTTTGTTGTAACACAGTTTGTATATATTATGGTTTATCTGCACTGTGCAGACAGTTTGTTGTAACAGTTTGTATATATTATGTTTATCTGACTGTGCAGGCAGTTTGTGTAAAACATTTGATATAGTATGGTTTATCTGACTGTGCAGGCAGTTTGTTGTAAAAGTTTGTAAATATATGGTTTATCTGTACTGTGCAGACAGTTTGTTGTAACAGTTTGTATATATTATGGTTTATCTGTACTGTGCAGCAGTTTGTTGTAACACAGTTTGTATATATATGGTTTATCTGTACTGTGCAGCAGTTTGTTGTAACAGTTTGTATATATTATGTTTATCTGACTGTGCAGACAGTTTGTTGTAACACAGTTTGTATATATTATGGTTTATCTGCACTGTGCAGCAGTTTTTGACACAGTTGTATAATTATGGTTTATCTGCACGTGCAGACAGTTTGTTGTAGTACAGTTTGTATATATTATGTTTATCTGCACGTGCAGCAGTTTGCTGTATACAGTTTGTATATATATGTTTATCTGCACGTGCAGCAGTTTGTTGTATAAGTTTGTATATATTATGGTTTATCTGTACTGTGCAGACAGTTTGTTGTACAGTTTGTATATATTATGGTTTATCTGTACTGTGCAGCAGTTTGTTGTCACAGTTTGTATATATTATGGTTTATCTGCATGTGCACAGTTTGTAACACAGTTTGATATATTATGGTTTATCTACTGTGCAGGAAGTTTGTTGTAACAGTTTGTATAATGGTTTATCTGCACTGTGCAGACAGTTTGTTGTAACACATTTGTATATTATGGTTTATCTGTTGTGCAGACAGTTTGTTGTAACACAGTTTGTATATATTAGGTTTATCTGTACTGTGCAGACAGTTTGTTGTACATTTAATTATGGTTTATCTGTACTGTGCAGGCAGTTTGTTGTAACAGTTTGTAATATTATGGTTATCGACTGTGCAGACAGTTTGTTGTAACACAGTTTGTGTATATTATGGTTTATCTGTACTGTGCAGCAGTTTGTTGTAACAGTTTGTATATATTATGTTATCTGATGTGCAGCAGTTTTTGTAACAGTTTGTATATATTATGGTTTATCTGTACTGTGCAGACAGTTTGTTGTAACAGTTTGTATATATTATGGTTTATCTGTACTGTGCAGGCAGTTTGTTGTAACACGTTTGTTAATATATGGTTTATCTGTACTGTGCAGACAGTTTGTTGTAAAGTTTGTATATATTATGTTTATCTGTACTGTGCAGACAGTTTGTTGTAACACAGTTTGTATATATTATGGTTTATCTGTACTGTGCAGCAGTTTGTTGTAACCAGTTTGTATATATTATGGTTATACTGCACTGTGCAGACAGTTGTTGTAACCAGTTTGTTATATTATGGTTTATCTGCACTGTGCAGCAGTTTGTTGTGTACAGTTTGTAATATTTGGTTTATCTGATGTGCAGAGTTTTTTGTAACACAGTTTGTATATATTATGGTTATCTGACTGTGCAGGCAGTTTGTTGTAACAGTTTGTATAATTATGGTTTATCTGTACTGTGCAGCAGTTTGTTGTAACAGTTTGTAATATTATGGTTTATCTGATGTGCAGGCAGTTTGTTGTAACACAGTTGTATATATATGGTTTATCTGTACTGTGCAGGCAGTTTGTTGTAACAGTTTGTATAATTATGGTTATCTGTACTGTGCAGCAGTTGTTTGTACAGTTTGTATATATTATGGTTTATCTGTACTGTGCAGGCAGTTTGTTGTAAAAGTTTGTATATATATGGTTTATCTGTACTGTGCAGGCAGTTGTTGTAACACAGTTTGTATTATTATGGTTTATCTGTACTGTGCAGCAGTTGTTGTAACACAGTTTGTATATATTATGGTTTATCTGCACTGTGCAGACAGTTTGTTGTAACACAGTTTGTATATATTATGGTTTATCTGTACTGTGTAGACAGTTTGTTGTAACACAGTTTGTATATATTATGGTTTATCTGTACTGTGCAGACAGTTTGTTTTAACACAGTTTGTATATATTATGGTTTATCTGCACTGTGCAGACAGTTTGTTGTAACACAGTTTGTATATATTATGGTTTAATCTGTACTGTGCAGACAGTTTGTTGTAACAGTTTGTATATATTATAGTTTATCTGTACTGTGCAGACAGTTTGTTGTAACACAGTTTGTGTATATTATGGTTTATCTGCACTGTGCAGACAGTTTGTTGTAACACAGTTTGTATATATTATGGTTTATCTGCACTGTGCAGGCAGTTTGTTGTCGTACAGTTTGTACATATTTTGGTTTATCTGCATTGTGCAGAGTTTTTTGTACCACAGTTTGTATATATTATGGTTTATCTGTACTGTGCAGGCAGTTTGTTGTAACAGTTTGTATATATTATGGTTTATCTGTACTGTGCAGACAGTTTGTTGTAACACAGTTTGTATATATTATGGTTTATCTGTACTGTGCAGGCAGTTTGTTGTAACAGTTTGTATATATTATGGTTTATCTGTACTGTGCAGACAGTTTGTTGTAACACAGTTTGTATATATTATGGTTATCTGTACTGTGCAGACAGTTTGTTGTAACAGTTTGTATATATTATGGTTTATCTGTACTGTGCAGGCAGTTTGTTGTAACACAGTTTGTATATATTATGGTTTATCTGCATTGTGCAGACAGTTTGTTGTAACAGTTTGTATATATTATGGTTTATCTGTACTGTGCAGGAAGTTTGTTGTAACACAGTTTGTATATATTATGGTTTATCTGCACTGTGCAGACAGTTTGTTGAACACAGTTTGTATATATTATGGTTTATCTGTACTGTGCAGGAAGTTTGTTGTAACACAGTTTGTATATATTATGGTTTATCTGCACTGTGCAGACAGTTTGTTGTAACACAGTTTGTATAATATTTGGTTTATCTGCATTGTGCAGACAGTTTGTTGTAACACAGTTTGTATATATTATGGTTTATCTGTACTGTGCAGACAGTTTGTTGAAAACACAGTTTGTATATATTATGGTTTATCTGCACTGTGCAGACAGTTTGTTGTAACACAGTTTGTATATATTATGGTTTATCTGCACTGTGCAGACAGTTTGTTGTAGTACAGTTTGTATATATTATGGTTTATCTGCATTGTGCAGACAGTTTGTTGTAACAGTATGTATATATTATGGTTTATCTGTACTGTGCAGACAGTTTGTTGTAACACAGTTTGTTAATATTATGGTTTATCTGTACTGTGCAGACAGTTTGTTGTAACACAGTTTGTATATATTATGGTTTATCTGCACTGTGCAGACAGTTTGTTGTAACACAGTTTGTATATATTATGGTTTATCTGCACTGTGCAGGCAGTTTGTTGTAGTACAGTTTGTTCATATTATTGTTTATCTGCACTGTGCAGGCAGTTTGTTGTAGCGCAGTTTGCGTATATTATGGTTTATCTGCAGTGTGCAGGCAGTTTGTTGCTGTACAATCTGCTATTCTCTCTGATGGCATGCCTGCTGGTGTTTTCATGTTTCCGTAAGCTGCTGAACGCTGACAAAACTTACACGGATCTTTAATAGGCATACTTGATGTTCTACATGCATAAATACACGTGTATAAGGGTTTAGGCACAAAGAGGTCCATGCACACGCTGACCTGGAACACTGAAAAAATCTCCATCCTATACTTGCTAGGGTGAAGGTGTCCAGGCAAGATCAAACCAGGACCTTTTGACCAGAGGTCTGATATCTATATCCACTTGACTACTGTACCTGTCGACCCAGTGGTCTATACACACACATACACACACACATAAACACACTCACTTCACACACCCACCACACACATGCATACACACACACATAAACACTCACGAAAAAATCCTCCAAACACACACACAACACCACACACACAACACACACACACACACACACACACACACACACCAACACAGACAAACAGAATAGCCACAACACAATCTCAAACGCACTCACACACACACTATACATACATACAGACAGACACAGAACAGACACAGACCAAGACCCAAATACAGACACAGACGCATCAACACAGCCAGACTGACAGACATACACACACACACATACATGCATACACACACACACACACATATGTCCACACACACACACACACACACACAGACACACACAAACTTACCAAGTGACCAGCTGTCTCTGACCACGTAGGACCAAAGGTCTGATGGTCAGCATTCTCTGTGTTGCCAGGCGCCAATCCTGGAAATGTCTCTGTAGAGCACAACGTTGCAGGATATGGCGCGTTGCCACCACAATCCCGTTCTCTTCGTCAGCTCGGCTTTTAGCCGCAAGCCAATAGCCAAACATCCCTGTCAGACAGACAAAATCACCATCATGTGAAAATGTAAACTTGTTCAGCATTCTGTCACAGTGAATAAACTGCCTCAGTTTTTTTCTTGTTAAATTTTCAGTCTCTCAGAGTTTGCTTGTTTTTGTTGTTGTTGATTCTGTTGTTCAATTTTCAGTCTCACCGAAATATGCCTGTTTTTTGTTGTTCAATTTTCAGTCTCACAGAATATGCCTGTTTTTTGTTGTTCAATTTTCAGTCTCACAGAATATGCCTGTTTTTTGTCGTTCAATTTTCAGTCTCACAGAATATGCCTGTTTTTGTTGTTGTTTAATTTTCAGTCTCACAGAATATGCCCAAGTTTTTTCTTGCTCACTAACTCTCACTGAACCCATCTGTTTTTTCCCTCGTTCAATTTTCAGTCTTCCAGAATCTGTCTCAGTTTTCTCTGATTTAATTTTAAGTCTTTCAGAATTGGTCCCAGTTTTCCCTTGTTCAAATTTCAGATTCTCAGAATCTACCTGTTTTCTCTTGTTCAATTTTCAGTCTCTCAGAAAATGCTTCAGTTTTCTTCTGTTCAATTTTCAGTCTCCCAGAATTGGCCTTAGTTTTCTTCTGTTCAATTTTCAGTCTCCTCCTGTGAGGTCTCATAAGAGACTAAAGATTCACCCAGAGAAAAGCGAGATTCTGTATCTTTCATTTCATAACTTACAATTATGTTTTGCTTTGCACTAAGCACCTTACTGGTCAAATGTCTAGTCTCAAGTTGGATACACTGTTGATTCTAGGATTTTCAAAAAGGGGGGGGGCAGGCCCCCCCTCCAGTCAAAAAAAGGGGGGCCTGACAAAACCAGTGGGGATCAGCGGCGGCAGGGCAAAAACAGTATTCACTTCATTTTCGCGTTCGGCGCTCAAATTCTGACAATGGCGGCTGTGTCATTTCCGTTCGATAGGTCTGTGTAATAAATGCTGATTGGTTTATACCAACCAATCGTAAAGCTTCGCACTCAGTCGCCCCTACCACTTGCTAAAAATAACCACAGTGTGCTTGGAGTGGAGTGGGACCTAGGCCTAGCCTGCGTGTGTTGCCTGCAGGGCTGATTCGGCCAAAAGCTAGACGTGTAGGCCTTACGGTACGCGTTGGCGAGCAAAACATGTGGGCTTTCCTTGATAAATGCGGGATGCTGCCCGCACGAGGCTTGATTTTTTGCGGGCAAAAGAAAAAAATCGCGTAAATCCCGCAGCCTAGAATCAACACTGTGGATACCAATGCCAGTCTACAACCTCAAATTAGTACATACTTGCCGATACAGAGCCCTAAAATCCTTGTGGAGACAGACAGACAGACACACACACACACGCATGCACATATACACACATAATATATTTGTATAATGTGTATGCATAAGACCAGTTGTACTCTCCATGCCTTACATCCATAAATGACTAATATATTCAAATGAATTCAACATAAAATAATTGATATATTCTGAAACTACATATTCCAACTGTACTATGACCATTGAGTAGATAGGCCTCCGGTAGGGGCTGATCACAGAAGATGTGCCTCAGTTATCAGATTCACTGCTGCTGGGGCAGCACTGGATGTGAACGATGATGCTGATGGGGGAACCACGAACTGTGGTTTACACAGGTAATTGCTGCCTCCTGTGTTATGTCAACACGATGAAGATTGTCCTCTTAATGAGTGATGATGTAGTGTCATACAGAACCAATGTGGAAAATGAAAACAATACGTAACACACATTATCCACACATTCCACTAGCAAAGTACCATAGACTATTGGTCACTTGTTCGTGCCTTACCTGAAAGACAAAAATGATTCAATAATCCAGAGTCACAGGACAGTGAGTGTCACAGACCTTAACTTTTGTTAGGGCTGGCGTAATGAGGGTGGTACCTATATCCTCTCCCTCCCCTCTTTACCTTGCACAACCATGCCTTGCTAATCACTTACCTATTGCTACTTAACATCATTTTACGCAGTTTGAACTTTTGACGTCCGCACCCCGATCTACCGACTGTAAAAACTTAACCCTTAGACTCCCTCACCCTATCCTGCAGGAAGCTGGTGGAAAGGGTGAGGGAGTCAAAGGGTTAAGTTTCTGCTTTGCTAGCATGGTTGGCAATGCCGGAGACTGGTGGACAGGGTGCAGGAGTCAAAGGGTTAAACTTATCGCACTCACGTCGCAACAGTCCCATTTCTCTGAGGGGTCCGTTTCTTCCAGCGTGACGTGGAGTCGTCGTATGTGACACTTGTGTCTCCAGTGCGCTGTCATCTTCCTGAAAAACAACAATTCCAACGCTTGTACCACAAAATCCAAAACAGTTTGACCACCCACAATCAGGCAAACAGGAACCAGAAAAAACATGCGAAAAGAATCAAAAGGCGTATTTGTCTGGTTGTATTAAATACGCGTTCTGAATCATTTTTTCATGTTTCTCTCTGGTGCTTGTACCACAAGTTCTGACTGATTCCTTCACCAATGATGCTCCTGTGGTCATGAGCCCTAACAGATGAACAAATAGCTCCTGTGGTCATGAGCCCTAACAGATGAACAAATAGCTCCTGTGGTCATGAGCCCTAACAGATGAACAAATAGCTCCTGTGGTCATGAGCCCTAACAGATGAACAAATAGCTCCTGTGGTCATGAGCCCTAACAGATGAACAAATAGCTCCTGTGGTCATGAGCCCTAACAGATGAACAAATAGCTCCTGTGGTCATGAGCCCTAACAGATGAACAAATAGCTCCTGTGGTCATGAGCCCTAACAGATGAACAAATAAATACAATGATGTCAACTTCATCAAGTGAAGGGACAAGCGGCACAGGGGACAACAATTCAACTGACAACCAAGCTCCACAACAACTGGCAGGAAGAAGAAAAAAACGGCCACATTCATTCTCAGAAACAGGGAAAAAAAATCGGGTCACCTTCATTCCCACAAACAGTAAAATATTGGTCACCTTCATTCCCACAAACAGTAAAATATTGGTCACCTTCATTCCCACAAACACAGTAAAATATTGGTCACCTTCATTCCCACAAACACAGTAACATATTGGTCACCTTCATTCCAACAAACAGAAAAAAAAATACATAAAAACAGGCCTAAGTTATCTAAAATTGCTTCCACATATCTCATTTTCCTAGCACCAAAAATGCTTTTAATACATGTACCCAATTATCAATCTTAAGAAAAGTATGTAAGACTTTATCAAACACATACAGGTGAATAGACCAGCAAGGCAGAAAATGATAGGAAGAAATGACAGAAAGCAGAGGAACAAGGCAGAAACAAAGAGAGTGATAGAAAAAGAGGAAATATCTAGAACAGAATTTCCATATGGTGGGGGTACTATTTAAACTGAAAGAACCTCCTGGCATCTCCATGGGGGAAAAGCACACATCTGATGACAAGGAAACAAACTTATTTGATGACATCCAAAGCAAGTGTGACTGCCCCCCTTCAAGCAAACAGGAACCAGAAAAAAACACGAAAAAAGAATAAGAACGCATATTTAATACAACCAGACAAGACAGGTGCAAATTTTCAGCCAACTGGCTTTTGTCAAGCGTTAAGATCACAAACAAACAAACACCAGATACAAAAATTAGGAGAAAAAGACTGAAACTTCCTCTTATTCCTTTTCTCACACTGGACAGAGCAGCAGGGAAATTTCAGTCTTGTCTGGTTGTATTAAATACGCGTTCTTATTCTTTTTTTGTTTTTTTCTGGTTCTTATTTGATGATGTCATGTGACATCCCTGGCCTTCAAGCCACCTTACCTGACACAGGCGAGGGACCACAGTTGTCGTCTGCGTCGTTCGTCCATACGGACACGCAGAGCGTCTCGCCACAGACAGAAGCAGCGTGACAGTGTGGTGCGTTGTATCACCTTGACGTGGCTCTGTAGGCTGGCCCTGTACCGTACACAACACAAATAGCATGTGATTGTATGAGGAACCATTAGATGGCCCTACGTTGTACATAAAGAGGATCAGGCACAAACACTGCTCTGTACCTATACAACCACAACCAAACACACTGCTCTGTACCTTTATCCACAAACACACTGCTCTGTACCTTTATCCACAAACACACTGCTCTGTACTACTCTACATCCACTACATACAACAACTGCTCTGTACCTACATCCATACACTGCTCTGTACCTACATCCACAAACACTCTGACCTCTGAACTCCGTACTAATCCACAAACACTGCTCTGTACCTACATCCACAACACACTGCTCTGTACCTACATCCCACAAACACCACTGCTCTGTACCTTTATCCACAAATACACTGCTCTGTACCTACATCCACAAACACTGCTCTGTACCTACATCCACAAACACACTGCTCTGTACCTACATCCACAACACTGCTCTGTACCTACATCCACAAACACTGCTCTGTACCTACATCCACAAACCACTGCTCTGTACCTACATCCACAAACACTGCTCTGTACCTACATCCACAAACACTGCTCTGTACCTACATCCACAAACACTGCTCTGTACCTACATCCACAAAACACTGCTCTGTACCTACATCCACAAACACACTGCTCTGTACCTACATCCACAAACACTGCTCTGTACCTACATCCACAAAACACTGCTCTGTACCTACATCCACAAACACACTGCTCTGTACCTACATCCACAAACACACTGCTCTGTACCTTAATCCACAAACACACTGCTCTGTACCTACTTCCACAAACACACTGCTCTGTACCTACATCCACAAAAACACTGCTCTGTACCTTTATCCACAAACACATGCTCAACCTATCCACAAACACTGCTCTGTACCTACATCCACAAACACACTGCTCTGTACCTTTATCCACAAACACACTGCTCACCTAATCCACAAACACTGCTCTGTACCTACATCCACAAACACACTGCTCCAACCTTTATCCACAAACACTGCTCTGTACCTACATCCACAAACACACTGCTCTGTACCTACATCCACAAACACACTGCTCCAAACCTTTATCCACAAACACTGCTCCATACCTAAATCCACA
This sequence comes from Monoplex corrugatus, assembly GCA_030674185.1. Taxonomy (NCBI): domain Eukaryota; kingdom Metazoa; phylum Mollusca; class Gastropoda; order Littorinimorpha; family Ranellidae; genus Monoplex; species Monoplex corrugatus. The sequence continues at coordinate 5,543,717 of JAPXFY010000032.1, read as the reverse complement.
AACACACTGCTCCATTACCTAAATCCACAAACACACTGCTCCATACCTAAATCCACAAACACTGCTTCCATACTTAAATCCACAAACACACTGCTCTGTACCTTTATCCACAAACACTGCTTCCATACCTACATCCACAAACACTGCTCTGTACCTTATCCACAAACACACTGCTCTGTACCTTATCCACAAACACTGCTCGTACCTATCCACAAACATGCTTCCATACCTACATCCACAAAACACTGCTCGTACCTAATCCACAAACACTGCTCCTGTACCTACATCCACAAACACTGCTCTGTACCTACATCCACAAAACACTGCTCCATACCTAAATCCACAAACACTGCTCCATACCTAAATCCACAAACACTGCTCCATACCTAAATCACAAACACTGCTCTTACCTAAATCCACAAACACTGCTCCATACCTAATCCACAAAACACTGCTCCATACCTACATCCACAAACACTGCTCCATACCTAAATCCACAAACACTGCTTCCATACCTAAATTCACAAACATGCTCTACCTATCACAATGCTCCATACCTAGATCCACAAACACACTGCTCCATACTAATCCACAAACACTGCTTCCCATATTCACAAAATCTCGACTAATCACAAACACTGCTCCATACCTAATCCACAAACACCTGCTCCATACCTAATCCACAAACACTGCTTCCATACCTAAATTCACAAACACTGCTCCTACCTAAATCCACAAACACTGCTCCATACCTAAATCCACAAACACTGCTCCATACCTAATCCACAAACACACTGCTCCATACCTAAATCCACAAACACACTGCTCCATACCTAAATCCACAAACACTGCTCCATACCTAAATCCACAAACACTGCTTCCATACCTATACCACAAAACACTGCTCCATACCTAAATCCACAAACATCTGCTCCATACCTAAATCCACAAACACTGCTCCTTACCTAAATCCACAACACTGCTTCCATACCTAATCCATAAACACACTGCTCCATACCTAAATCCACAAACACACTGCTCCTACCTGAATCCACAAAACACTGCTCCTACCTGAATCCACTCACTGCTCATATCTACATCCACAAACACTGCTTCCATACCTAACTAAACACTGCTTCCATACCTAAATCACAAAAACACTGCTCCATACCTGAATCCAGTCTTGTAAGCCGTGTAGCGACTCCAGTTCACAAGAGTTACCCGCATCAGACAGGTCTCCAGCAGGTACACTGCCTGTTTCTGTTTGCGGCGTCGGTCAACCACGTTGCGGCGCCAGGTCATCAGACTCTTGTGGAGACGACTGTTGGTGATGGCCGCCTCCACTTCCTGTCGTCTGTGCATGTTGCTCTGCCAGACTTGGCGCCAGTGGTCAAACGTTTTCCTGCAAGTTGTAGCGGTCTCTGTGTTAGTAACATGCTGGTTAACTCGTTGGCGATGCTCCACAGCTCAGGCTGCAGAGCTTAGTCTCTTGACTATGAAGTATGATGCTCCGCAGCTAAAGCTGCGGTGGGTGTTATGATTTTTTTACTGAGACAATTTGCATACTATAGTAAGGGAGATTATGCTGAAAGCACAGCTTAACCATTTTTCTGAGCAGATTTCTCTCCCATTTTTTGCGGTATCCCAAACAAAAGAATTTTGAAAAGTCAAAAGACTCCACTCCTGTATATAATCATTTTTGGGACAAAATATTCATAAAAGCGGAACTCATAATGACTTCCAGTGAAGTATGTATATCCTGTGACATGTTAAGTGCAGTTTTGTGACATGGATATTCAATAGATCACAAGCAGCAGTTTGATAAGTCATGTGTGTGTACGTCCCAAACTTTTCTTTAAAGCTATTCGCAAGCCTTTTTATGGTAAATCAGAAAAAAATCAAAGCAAGCATAAATAAGTGGTCTACACAGTTATAAAGTAGACATAATGACCTTTTTAAACATATATAACAGGACAGGTTTATCATCGTTGGTTATTCTCCATAATTTTTCAAAAAGTACCAACAGCTATGCGTCTCAACAGTTTTAGCAGCCACTTTAGGGCGTGTCCCCAAAGAGTTAACATCAGACTTCTTATCGGAAGGTCTCTGAGTTCGATCCACACTGACACCTCCGCCTGTTGGGAAAAGGGTACAGATTCTTCCCATCTCTCAGGTCAACATGTGTGCAGACCTACCGGCGCCTAAACCCTCTTTTGTGTGTGTATGCGAATGCAGAATATCAAATGTGCATGTCAAAGATCCTGTAAGTCATGTCAGTGGCTGGTACCTAATGAAACATGAAAACACCCAGCATCCCCTGCATGCCCACCAAGTATGCAGGTTGTGTAAAAAACACAGTGGAATGTTGTCAGCTCGTATAATATAAACAACAGCTTGAGTTCTCTATGCTCCACTAAAATGTCTGGTTATGTGTAAAGTGTAGCAACTTCTAATTTTGGCAACTAGTGTCATAGAATAACAATTAATAATTGTGATGATGATGATGAAGAAGAAAAAGAAGAAGATGATAATGATGATGATGATCAAGATGATGATAATAACAACAATAATAATCACAATGATAATAATAAATAATGATAACCCTGGTTATGTGTAAAATGTAGCAACTCCTAATTTTGGCAAGTACTGCTGCAGAAGAGCAACTGATCATCATCATCATCATCATCATCATCACAATAACAACAACAATGACAATACTAACACTAATATTATAACTAACAAGTAGAAGAACAACAACAACAATAATGATCATACCACTAGTATTATTACTACTAATACTGCTACTACTACAACATTTCTGATTTGCAGCATGAAAGGTTTCTTTATTTTCCAGTCAAAGTAATGAAAAATCCTTACTGAGCTTGCAGAGTTTGCACGTAATGATCAAAATCACTAAATTTTTATGATTTTCTTTCTTGTTTTTAAATTCTATTTATGATTATCCTGTTCCCTTGTGAACTGGAGTGTTTGACATGCAGTGTTTGATGTGAAAGCACGGTGACAGTACTTATACGCGCATGCATGCACGCATGTGCACTGACCAGCCAAGGCATGCAAAAAACATGCTATTATGCACACATTCACTTGCACACATGCAGGAGCACACACACATGCAGGAACACACTTGTACATATGCACACAACCACGCAGTTATGCGTGTGTCATACAAAGACGGAACAAAACATCACCACATTACTGCTTTCACTCTTATACAGACAATCACAGCAAACACAATTATGACAAAACATCACCGCATTACCACTTTCACTCCTATACAGACAATCACAACAAACACAATTACGACAAAACAACACCACATTACTGCTTTCACTCCTATACAGACAATCACAGCAAACACAATTATGACAAAACATCACCGCATTACCGCTTTCACTCCTATACAGGCAATCACAGCAAACACAATTACGACAAAACATCACCGCATTACGCTTTCACTCCTATACAGGCAATCACAGCAAACACAATTACGACAAAACATCACCGCATTACCGCTTTCACTCCTATACAGGCAATCACAGCAAACACAATTGCGACAAAACAACACCGCATTACCGCTTTCACTCCTATACAGGCAATCACAGCAAACACAATTACGACAAAACATCACCGCATTACCGCTTTCACTCCTATACAGGCAATCACAGCAAACACAATTGCGACAAAACAACACCGCATTACCGCTTTCACTCCTATACAGGCAATCACAGTAAACACAATTACGACAAAACATCACCGCATTACCGCTGCTTTCACTCCTATACAGGCAATCACAACAAACACAATTACGACAAAACAACACCACATTACTGCTTTCACTCCTATACAGGCAATCACAGCAAACACAATTACGACAAAACAACACCGCATTACCGCTGCTTTCACTCCTATACAGGCAATCACAGCAAACACAATTGCGACAAAACAACACCGCATTACTGCTTTCACTCCTATACAGACAATCACAACAAACACAATTCCAACAAAACATCACCGTATTACCGCTGCTTTCACTCCTATACAGGCAATCACAGCAAACACAATTGCGACAAAACAACAACAAAAACCCCACCCAAATGACAAAAAAGTCATAAAAGATGTGTATTTGAAGTATTTGTTTTTGCACTGTTATGACTTTACTCTTCTCCCTACACATCAATTTTCACATTCTTGTATCTACTTCTAAGCTGATGAGATCTGTTTTCCATACATGTCCATTGTTATTATGTAATATTTCCCCATAAAAAGTTTCATGTTGTGGCAACACATCCTTTCCTTTCTCCAAAGGGAAAAACTGAAGACAATTAGTGTCTTATACACGATACAAATTCATACACAGATTTATATAGATAATATAATCATGCTGTAAATAATATTTCATTTTGCTAAATAAGATATATTGCATGACTTGTCAATTTATTAGAAAATACTGAACAACTTCACACACACACACACACATGCACACACACACACACCAGACATCCAATTACCTGGACAGAGTTTTATTAGCCATGGCAACGGCACGACACTGGTGCAGCTGCTGGTACCACCTGACAAAGGTGTGGCGCGTGGTGGTGTGGCGCCAGTGTTCCAGGCTGGTGGCCATG
>JAPXFY010000032.1:5499071-5536571 GCA_030674185.1 Monoplex corrugatus | reverse complement strand
AACAAATGTGTGACTGTTTCAAATATTGTGTAAACAGTTACCAACAAGTTTCTACCGACAAAACCAGAGAAATTTGGAAGTAACGTTATATGCATGGGCAATCATGCACACGATCACGTACACACTTTTCCTGAAGTGACTATTCCATTACCAGCAAGTCATCATCATCATCATCATCATCATCAGGTGCCCTGCCGCATGGCGTTGGCGATCATGGACTTCCAACCATCTCTATCTCTCGTTGCCCCCAGCATCTCCCCCACCCTCTTCATCCCCAGCCACTCTGCAAGTCCGTCCAGCATTCTCTCCTTGGGTCTGGTGCTCTCTTTCCCTCCAGCTTTCCCGTTGTGACCAGGTGCTCCAAATCCCCCTTCCTCATAAAATGGCCTATAAATGTTGCTTATCTTTTCCTAATCTTCCTTATGAGTGATCTACTTGTGTCTGCCTCCATCAAGACTGTCTCGTTTGTTTTCTTTGCTGTCCATGGAACTCTCAACATTCTTTTGAGAAACCACACCTCGGCTGCCTCGATCCTGCTCTGGCTTTGCTTGCTGACTGTCCACGCCTCGCATCCATACAACAGTATTGGTTCTATATAACATTCAAGGACTCTCTTTCTGATGTTAATTGATAGGCATTTGTTGGTAAGAATGCTTGTCATCTTCTTGAATGCTGCTTTGGCTTGGCCGATTCTGCCAGCTATTTCCGATGTGCATCTGCCGTCTGATGAAATGACCGTTCCCAGGTATTTGAACTTATTAACCTGTGTCAAGGTTGTGCCATTTGCTGTTATTTTGCAGGAGGGGATTTATGTTTTTTACTGATCACCATGACTTCAGTCTTCCTGCTGTTTAGTTCCAACCCCTTACCTTTGCTTTCTGTTTCTAGTATATTCACAAGGTTTTGTAGGTCCCTTTCATTTTCTGCAATTAGCACGGTGTCATCTGCGTACCGAATGTTGTTTATCATTTTCCTTCCAACCTTTAATCCAGGGTCTTCTTCTAGGTTTCTCATGATGTTTTCGCTATATAGTGAAAACAGATCTGGTGAGTGCACATCCCTAATCTAATTGTGACCCGTTCTGACAAAATCACTCAAAAGTCACACAGGCCGAGTTGCACTAGTGGCCCAGAAAGGTGATTAGGTGTCACGATGGTGAATATTTAAAATTTTAGCAGTTCTAGATGCACAGCTGTTCATTCTATCATTTCCTGTTCAGATTTTCAAAGTATGAATTTTAAAGTTGAAGAAGACGATTTTAATATTTGCTTTGCTTTTTTTTTCAATACCTACAGTAGCACAATTTTGATAGCTAAAAATAAACCAAGAAAGGGCACCAAAATTGACTAATGCATGAAAACTGCAAATCATACAGTATTTTATCTAACTGCACTGCATATTTAAGTTTCACTGAAATGTAGATCTGTTGCTAAGGACCATAATCAGTTGTGTAATTAAAATCTTTGAAGCTTCTTTTTCTAAAACAGTCAACTCTGTATTTACAGACATGTAAAACAACACACACCACACACACACACACACACACACAACACACACACACACAATACGTACACATATCTTCCTGTAGATTTGCAGTAAAAAAAATACCGTAAAGTTCGGGCTATTGGGCGCACTGGTATATAAGGCGCACCCACTAAATTATAGAAAAATCTTAACTATATCCACACATAAGCCGCACTGGTTTATAAGCTGCACTTTTTCAATGGCCAGGTCGATTGCCTTCAACTTGAAGGCTGCTTTGTAGGCATTACGTCGCGTTTTCGGCATGATGAGGGTGTACGCTTGGGCAGAGCAGATCTGAATACCGATCCAAATGCTTCTAAGTGTGCGGATTTGATTTAAAAACGTGAACAGTTAACACTTTAGCATGGAGCTCACTGAAAAATTCATGAACAGTACCGAACATGACGCTCTTGGGATCGGGAAAATCCCAAATAAGCAGCGTCGTTTTTTAAGCCGCAGGGGTTAATTAAAGCTGGGGGAAAAAGTCACGGCTTATAACCGGAACTTTACGGTAATTTTGACATAATTGTAAACTATGGGTACTGTGCACTTTTTCTGGCACATCAAGCTAAAATGTGCAAAATGCAACTTATTGGTGACTTTGTCAGAATGGATCACACTTGTAAATGAACGACGAAGAGAATGAAACTCATGATGATGATGGTGACAACAATGATGATAACAACAACAACGATGACAACAACAAGGATAATAATGACCATACAGCAGACAATATCTAAAACAAAACAAAAATCTATGTGCAGACACTCACAACGCCAAAGAGTGCCTGTGAGCTTTTTCCTTGGAAGAGTGAGCGTAGTGTTGCCATGCCCGCCAGGCTTGGCAGAGGGCTGTGCTTCTGCAAAGGTTAGGGTTAGGGTCAGTTAGTCGTCACAAACGTGCCACCACAACCACCGCAAGGCATGCACCACAACATTAGTCACGACATTAATCACACAAGATGCTGATGTCAGTGGCACTGCTGAAGGGAAGACTGAAATTCTTCTGTCTGTTTGAAGATTATGTTTTGACAGAGTGGGGAATGTTTCAATGTTTAGCCATTAGCCCTTCCACTCCCGCACCCTATCTACCAACTGCAAAAACTTAACCTTTTGACTCCCTCACCCTATCTACCAACTGCAGAAACTTAACCCTTTGACTTCCTCGCACTATCCACCTGCTTCCTGCAGGAAGGGTGAGGAAGTCAAAGGGTTCAGTTTTTGCTTTGTTAGAGTGGTTGACAATGCAGGATGTTGGTTGAGAGGGTGTGAGAGTCAAAGGGTTAGTGGTCCCATTATCTCAGTTGGTTTAAAGTACCATACTGGTAAAACAGGGGTTGTGGGTTGGACCCTCCAGTATGTCACTTCAAGTTTTTTTTTTTTTTTTTTTTTTTTTTTTTTTTGTACGTAGGCGAGCTGGCTCTTCAGATACAGCCAAAATTTCAAAAATGTCTCAAGTTCGATCGCACCATGCATCTTTAAAAAAAAAAAAGAGGGAAAAAAAAAAGGCTTCTTTACTGCCCATCTGAACCCTTCGACTCCTACACCCTGTCCACCAGGATCCTGCAAAAACACAACCCTTTGACTCCCTCACCCTTTCTGCCAGTTCCTTGCAGAAAGCTGGCAGATAGGTTGAGGAAGTCAAAGGGTTAAGTTTTAGGTTGAGGAAGTCAAAGGGTTAAGTTTTTGTAGTTGGTGGATAGGGTGCAGGAGTCAAAGCCTGATTGCTGCCAGCGTTTCATAGCTCCTGTTGAACCCTCCTCGTTTCAACGCCTCGTCAGCGCTTAGTGTTCTGCACTGGCTTGAGGAGTTTACCAGATAACTGCTGGCAGACTTGCGAGAAACGCAATAGAACTGAACACGATGAATCCCCACTGAACAAACTGCAGACATACAAAGTCTTCTTCTGTTTGTTCCTTTCTTTCTGCCTCCCCTATTTCCACTCTCTCTCTCTCTCTTCCTTTTCCACGCTCTGTTTTCTGTTTTTCTTTCTTTTACTTTGTTTCATTCTTCTTTTTTTTTTTTTTTTTTTTTTTCTTTTTTTTTTCCCCTCAAAATTCTGGCGTCTTCTTTCTGCCTCACCAATTTCCTCCCTTTCTTCCCTCTCCATACTCTTTTTCTGTTTTTCTTTCTTTGAGTCATTCTTTTTTTCTTTCTGAAAGGGGGGTGGGGGGAGTCAAAGGAGTTTATCAAGGGCAAATTCCAGTAACTTAGACTTACAATAATGTGAAAGAAATAAATGTCTCCAATACTTCCAAACGGAACGGCAGGCCTCAGTAGCTCAGTTGGTTTGAGCGTCAGATTCACATGCTAACGGTTGTGGGTTCGAATCCCGGGGTGCACTACATTAAAATTGGCCTTCTCATTGTCCCATCTTAACGTGATTGTTGTTCTGGTGGTGTCAGTATAGGATTAGGTACATTAACACTGGCCTTCTCACTGTCCCATCTTAACGTCATTGTTGTTCTGGTGGTGTCAGTATAGGATGAGATAAGCCCCCCCCCCCCTCCCCTGGGATTGTAATTCCCGTTAGCCATATTACCTGAGGTGGGTGTCGATGTAAAAACTGAAACCAGAAGAACAAGAAAACCAATGTAAGCGCGTCTCCAACAAGACAAAACAAAACAAGCGCAAATTTTCGGCCAACTAGCCTTTGTCAAGCGCGAACGCACGGTCACAGACAAATCACAGACACCAAACAATGGATAATAAAAACGGGACTAAAAACTTCCCTGCCGCCTGTCCAGTGGGTAAGAGATGGAATGCCCATGTCATCATGAGCAGTAGTAAGAAAAGGGGAGAGGGGAGGCAACTATGATGTCAAAAGGGAAGTGAGATGAGTTCTGCAATTTTGAGAAGTGGCCATGCTATATCGGTATAGCCCTGTTCTGAAGAAGGCACAGGGCCAGAGCCAAGAGATAAGGGAGTAGATTGTGCCCGGTGCCAAGAATCTGGTAGGCGTGGGAACAGGAAGAGACATGAAACGGCATGTCTGAATTTTGTTACCTATGGTTTGTCATTAAGACCATGTGGTTTGCGTGTTCCAAGTTTATTTATGAGGTGGGATTCTCTGTCTTTCCTGTCTATGGTGCTGTTATTGTGTAGAAGCCACAGACCTTTCACTCGGATGTCATTGATTGAGTGGTCTGATTGGTTGAAGTGATTGGGGATAGTTTTATCCCTTTGGTGGCGGATATCAGCCAAGTGTTCTTTGAAACATGTGTCAAGGGTGCGTCCAGTTTCACCAATATACAATTGGGAACATTTAGAGCAGCTGATCAAGTAGACAATGTTATAAGTTTGACAGTTGAAATGTTTTGTAATTCTCATATGAGATTTGGGGCCTTTGACTGTGGTGGCTGAGCACAAGAAAGGACAAGTCTTGCATTTAAGTTTGTTGCATGGAGAGGTTCCTGGAGGTTGGCTGACTAGTTTGCTGAGATTCGAATGCACCAGCAAGTCGCGGAGATTTGTGTCTCTCTTGTAGACGATCAAAGGGCGCTTGTCAAAGGTTTCACCTGTAGTGGGACTGGATCGCAAAATGTTCCAGTTGGACAAGATGATCCTTTTTATGAGGTGCAATAAAGTGAAACCTTTGACAAGCGCCCTTTGATCGTCTAAAAGAGAGACACAAATCTCCGCGACTTGCTGGTGCATTCGAATCTCAGCAAACTAGTCAGCCAACCTCCAGGAACCTCTCCATGCAACAAACCTAAATGCAAGACTTGTCCTTTCTTGTGCTCAGCCACCACAGTCAAAGGCCCCAAATCTCATATGAGAATTACAAAACATTTCAACTGTCAAACTTATAACATTGTCTACTTGATCAGCTGCTCTAAATGTTCCCAATTGTATATTGGTGAAACTGGACGCACCCTTGACACATGTTTCAAAGAACACTTGGCTGATATCCGCCACCAAAGGGATAAAACTATCCCCAATCACTTCAACCAATCAGACCACTCAATCAATGACATCCGAGTGAAAGGTCTGTGGCTTCTACACAATAACAGCACCATAGACAGGAAAGACAGAGAATCCCACCTCATAAATAAACTTGGAACACGCAAACCACATGGTCTTAATGACAAACCATAGGTAACAAAATTCAGACATGCCGTTTCATGTCTCTTCCTGTTCCCACGCCTACCAGATTCTTGGCACCGGGCACAATCTACTCCCTTATCTCTTGGCTCTGGCCCTGTGCCTTCTTCAGAACAGGGCTATACCGATATAGCATGGCCACTTCTCAAAATTGCAGAACTCATCTCACTTCCCTTTTGACATCATAGTTGCCTCCCCTCTCCCCTTTTCTTACTACTGCTCATGATGACATGGGCATTCCATCTCTTACCCACTGGACGAGGTGGCAGGGAAGTTTTTAGTCCCGTTTTTATTATCCATTGTTTGGTGTCTGTGATTTGTCTGTGACCGTGCGTTCGCGCTTGACAAAGGCTAGTTGGCCGAAAATTTGCGCTTGTTTTGTTTTGTCTTGTTGGAGACGCGCTTACATTGGTTTTCTTGTTCTTCTGGTTTGTGTTTGCTTGGGCGCGGGCAGTCAATCTTGTTTTGGATCTTGTAAAAACTGAACTAAATCAATCAATCAATCAATCAATCAATGTAAAGGAATGATGACAGATTTGGGTGAACAATCTTTTGACATCGCACACACCAGTCAGGCTGAAATAAAACACTACTCTGTAATCTATTTATGCAAATAAAGAAAATAACACAGCTGACACTCACTCACATCAGCAACTTCAGTCTATGATTCCACATTAGCATACCATAACACACACCAACATTAACATAAGTTTTAACCCTTTGACTCCCACACCCTGTCCACCAGCATCAAGTATTGTCAACCATACTAACGAAACAAAATCTTAATCCTTTTGACTCCCTCACCCTATCCATCAGCTGAAAAAACTTAACCCTCTCTCTCCCTATCACCAGCTGCTAAAACAACCCTTACACTCACTCTATCCTGTCTACCAGCTTCCTGTATCACTTCCTGAAGAAAGCTGATGGATAGGTGAGGGAGTCAAAGGATTAAGTTTTTGCAGTTGGTGGATAGGGTGCGGGAGTCAAAGAGTTAAGTTAACCATCCCAAAATCAACATCCTACCCCAACAACTTGATCTTTATTGACTGAATCATTAAGACTTGCAAGAGAAAACTGATATATGAGAAGTGGGATAACCTTTAACCCTTCACTCCCTCACCCTATCCATCAGCTGCTAAAACTTAACCCTTTCACTTCCTCACCCTATCCATCAGCTGCTAAAACTTAAACCAGTTCACTCCCTCACCCTATCCACCAGCTGCAAAAACTTAACCCGCTTATTCTCACCCTATCCACCAGCTACAAAAATTTAACCAGTTCACTCCCTCCTCTTTCCACCAGCTACACAAACTTAACCCTTTGACTCCCTCACCCTATCCACCAGCTGAAAAAAAAATTAACCCTCTCTCTCCCCCTATCACCAGCTGCTAAAACAACCCTTTCACTCACCCTATCCTGTCCACCAGCTTCCTGTATCACTTCCTGAAAAAAGCTGATGGATAGGGTGAGGGAGTTAAAGGGTTACATTTTTGCTTTGCTATTGACCTTTTGACTCCCACACCCTATCCACCAATCACAAAAAACATAACCCTTTGACTCGGGAAGCTGCAGGAAGCTGGTGGATAGGGTGAGAAAATCAAAAGGTTAAGTTTTTGCTTTGCTATCATGGCTGGCAATGCAGGATGCTGATGGAAGGAGTGCGGGAGTCAAAGGGTTAAGGCTGACAGTGCACGAAGCATTAAATGTTTGCCTTGCTATCATGACGCAGAAGCTTGGGTGAGGGAGTGAAAAGGTTAAGTTTTTGCTTTGCTATCATAGCCAATGACTGATAATGCAAGCAGCTGGTGGACAGGGTAAGGAAGTCAAAGGGTTAAGTTTTGCTTTGCTCTAATGGCTGATAATGCAAAAAGCTGATGGATAGAGTGAGCGAGTCAAAGGGTTAAGTTTTCGTTCTGCTGGCATGGTTGACAATGCAGCATGCTGGTGGACAGGGTGCAGGAGTCAAAGGGTTAATATCAATATTTCTCTTATTTGGTCACCTCTCTATGTAAGTATTGTCTTTTATGCAAATGTCATCAACATTAATGTTTTGTCTTGTTTGGTCACTTCTCTATGTAAGTATTGTCTGTTATATAAATGTCATCAACATTAATGTTTTGTCTTGTTTGGTCACTTCTCCAGGGCTGTTAGTGGTAAAATCTGTTTTTCCCTGAAAATTGGCTGGGGTCCAGGGGCAACGCCCCGGTGGGGGGTGCAGGGGGCGAAGCCCCCCGCCGAAAATTGAAAATATGACATTTTGAAGCCAATCAGAGGGCCTATCCTGGCAGCAAACTGGGTAAAGTGCAAAGTTGCAAGCAGAAAACACCTCGGAGTCGAATTAATCGCATTTGAAGAAACTTCCGGAACTTCGCACAGAATTGTGGGAAGGATAACTCATGGTCAACTTCGTAGGAGTTGTTTCCCTTGAACTAAGACCATCCTTTCGTCTGCTCTGCTCTGCCGTCGATCGCGGTTCTTGGTTTTTTTTAGTTTTTTGTTTGTTTTTTTTTTGCTTTTTTCTTTCTTTCGCGGAAGCACTTTGACTTTCCCTGAAATGGGATCACTGTATTCGCGGATTTCCGCGAAATCGCTGAACTCTAACAGCCCTGCTTCTCTATGTATTGTCTGTTATATAAATGTCATCAACATGTTTTGTCTTGTTTGGTCACTTCTCTATGTAAGTATTGTCTGTTATATAAATGTCATCAACATGTTTTGTCTTGTTTGGTCACCTCTCTATGTAAGTATTGTCTGTTATATAAATGTCATCAACATGTTTTGTCTTGTTTGGTCACTTCTCTATGTAAGTATTGTCTGTTATATAAATGTCATCAACATGTTTTGTCTTGTTTGGTCACCTCTCTATGTAAGTATTGTCTGTTATATAAAATGTCATCAACATTAATGTTTTGTCTTGTTTGGTCACTTCTCTATGTAAGTATTGTCTGTTATATAAATGTCATTAACATTAATGTTTTGTCTTGTTTGGTCACTTCTCTGTTTTGCCTGTTAATTTAGTTAACATGAACATTTTGTCTTGTCTGGTCACATCTCCATTTGTTTTGCCTGTTAGTTAACATTTAATGTTCTGTCTTTGTCTAGTCATTTCTCTTGTGTTTGCAGCACCAGGAACCGGGGCAAGGAGACAGAGAGGAGAACAGGAGTTTCCGAGTTTCTTTCAGGGCAAATGGGAGTTACCAGAAAAGGTTTTGTCAATGTTTATCTTATCTATGTGTAATGCATTCAAGTGCTTGTTTCTTTGCACTTACACCAAAAGTTCTTGCTAATTTAGTGAAGACAAGAAGAAATGTGTCATGAATTAAAATTCACAAAAAAACACTAAACACACTGTGAAATTTTGATTAGAGAAATGAACAATCACATAACATCCACAACAGCAACAAAAACCCAATCTACTGTGTAAATCAGACCACATCACTTAAGATATCCTATGGTTTTGTCAAACACAACATTATGCATCACACACAGCACTGCATATCATGCATCAAACATTTGTATTAGACACCACAATTTTCTGGTAATATGGATATAAAACCACAATTTTTTTTCAACAAGATTATCACACATAATCTTATTTTATCCAAGTCAGACAATAACACACAACAGACAGCATCATGTGGTTAAGTTAAGCACCGGCTTAAGGAGTTTCACAGTCAGACAATGACACACAATAGACAGCATCATGTGGTTAAGTTAAGCACCGGTTTAAGGAGTTTCACAGTCAAACAATGACACACAACAGACAGCATCATGTCGTTAAGTTAAGCACCGGCTTAAGGAGTTTCACAGTCAGACAATGACACACAACAGACAGCATCATGTGGCTAAGTTAAGCACCGGCTTAAGGAGTTTCACAGTCAAACAATGACACACAATAGACAGCATCATGTGGTTAAGTAAAGCACCGGCTTAAGGAGTTTCACAGTCAGACAATGACACACAATAGACAGCATCATGTGGTTAAGTAAAGCACCGGCTTAAGGAGTTTCACAGTCAGACAATGACACACAACAGACAGCATCATGTGGCTAAGTAAAGCACCGGTTTAAGGAGTTTCATAGTCAGACAATAACACACAACAGACAGCATCATGTGGCTAAGTTAAGCACCGGCTTAAGGAGTTTCACAGTCAGACAATAACACACAACAGACAGCATCATGTGGCTAAGTTAAGCACCAGCTTAAGGAGTTTCACAGTCAGACAATGACACACAACAGACAGCATCATGTGGCTAAGTAAGCACCGGTTTAAGGAGTTTCATAGTCAGACAATGACACACAACAGACAGCATCATGTGGCTAAGTAAAGCACCGGTTTAAGGAGTTTCACAGTCAGACAATGACACACAACAGACAGCATCATGTGGCTAAGTAAAGCACCGGTTTAAGGAGTTTCACAGTCAGACAATGACACACAACAGACAGCATCATGTGGCTAAGTTAAGCACCGGTTTAAGGAGTTTCACAGTCAGACAATGACACACAACAGACAGCATCATGTGGCTAAGTAAAGCACCGGTTTAAGGAGTTTCACAGTCAGACAATGACACACAATAGACAGCATCATGTGGTTAAGTAAAGCACCGGCTTAAGGAGTTTCATAGTCAGACAATGACACACAACAGACAGCATCATGTGGCTAAGTTAAGCACCGGTTTAAGGAGTTTCACAGTCAGACAATAACACACAACAGACAGCATCATGTGGCTAAGTTAAGCACCGGCTTAAGGAGTTTCACAGTCAGACAATGACACACAATAGACAGGGTGTTCAAACCTAGAAAACTTGTCTCCTACCTGAGGTAGTTGTCAGCGATGTTCTCCTTGATACGTCGGTCGTACGCCTCTTTCCACAACATCATGGTCAGACACACCAGCTTTTCGTTCTGATCCCTCTGCTTCTCACGAATACTGCACATCACATAAACAATCAAACTCTTCTCACGAATACTGCACATTACATAAACAATCAAACTCTTCTCACGAATACTGCACATTACATAAACAATCAAACTCTTCTCACGAAAACTGCACATCACATAAACAATCAAACTCTTCTCACGAAAACTGCACATCACATAAAAAATCAAACTCTTCTCACGAAAACTGCACATCACATTATCAAACTCTTCTCACGAAAACTGCACATCACATAAACAATCAAACTCTTCTCACGAATACTGCACATCACATAAACAATCAAACTCTTCTCACGAAAACTGCACATCACATAAACAATCAAACTCTTCTCACGAAAACTGCACATCACATAAACAATCAAACTCTTCTCACGAATACTGCACATTACATAAACAATCAAACTCTTTTCACGAATACTGCACATTACATAAACAATCAAACTCTTCTCACGAATACTGCACATTACATAAACAATCAAACTCTTCTCACGAAAACTGCACATTACATAAACAATCAAACTCTTCTCATGAAAAATGCACATTACATAAACAATCAAATTCTTCTCACGAATACTGCACATTACATAAACAATCAAACTCTTCTCACGAAAACTGCACATCACATAAACAATCAAACTCTTCTCACGAAAACTGCACATCACATAAACAATCAAACTCTTCTCACGAAAACTGCACATCACATAAACAATCAAACTCTTCTCACGAAAACTGCACATCACATAAACAATCAAACTCTTCTCACGAATACTGCACATCACATAAACAATCAAACTCTTCTCACGAATACTGCACATCACATAAACAATCAAACTCTTCTCACGATAACTGCACATCACATTATCAAACTCTTCTCACGAAAACTGCACATCACATAAACAATCAAACTCTTCTCACGAAAACTGCACATTACATAAACAATCAAACTCTTCTCACGAATACTGCACATTACATAAACAATCAAACTCTTCTCACGAATACTGCACATTACATAAACAATCAAACTCTTCTCACGAATACTGCACATCACATAAACAATCAAACTCTTCTCACGAATACTGCACATTACATAAACAATCAAACTCTTCTCACGAAAACTGCACATTACATAAACAATCAAACTCTTCTCACGAAAACTGCACATCACATAAACAATCAAACTCTTCTCACGAAAACTGCACATCACATTATCAAACTCTTCTCACGAATACTGCACATCACATAAACAATCAAACTCTTCTCACGAAAACTGCACATTACATAAACAATCAAACTCTTCTCACGAAAACTGCACATCACATTATCAAACTCTTCTCACGAATAACTGCACATCACATAAACAATCAAACTCTTCTCACGAAAACTGCACATTACATAAACAATCAAACACTTCTCACGAATACTGCACATCACATTATCAAACTCTTCTCACAAAAACTGCACATGACGTAAACAAACTCTGACAATCATCTTCTCCACTTCAAAGAAACACACGAAAGCTGTGTGATGTGCCGTCTAAATTTGTCCTAAATTTACTGAATTTCTTTTTTTAAAATTTTCTTTCATTGTCTTCTGTGTACACATGACAAAGAAATGTTGGCCAAAACTTTACACCTGTCTTGTTTAGTTCATAAGATACACATTCTCTTTCTACTTTCATGTTTTTCTTGTTTCTAAATACTTCACAAATGGCGTAACACATCTAGTGAGGACATGAGCTTGTCTGAATGTCAGCGCCATTCTCCCAAGGGAACACATTGTCACTATGCAAAATTCCTTGCTTTGTTGTTTTGAACTTGGCAATAAAGTTTTTTTGTATCCTTGTATCCAAGTCGGTAGTCTTAGTTTGACACAACTCAGAATAAAGCGACTGGTATTTGGAAAACAGAATTGAACAATTCACCCATGGGGACTGACAAAGTTCACAATGACATGACTGATACTTGGAAAACAAAATTACACAATTTCATTCAACGGAAAATCATCTCACTGGGACAAGTCCATCATGTTCTACTCCATATTCTGCCAGCAATGACCTGGACCACTCTAATCTATGCACAACCCAGCATCAACCCAGTTCAAAGCAATATAACTGCCTGCATTTTCTCTCCACACACATGCTTTCTTTGGGATCAAATTTGCATACTATATTAAGGGAGATTATGCTGAAAGCACAGTTTAACCACTTTTCTAAGTACATTTAATTCCCTTTGACCGTAGCAACCTGAAATAAAGGAATTTCAAAGAGTCAAGAGACTGCTACACCTGTATTTAATCATCTTTGGGAAAAGCAGATCTCATAGTGACTTCTAGTGAAGGATGTATATCCTGACATGTTCAGTGCAGGTGGATATTTAATGGATTACAAACAGCAGTTTAATAAGTCATGTGTGTACATCCGGAACTTTTTTTTTTCTTTTTTTTTTTTTTTTAGCTATTTGCATGCCTTTTTCAATGGTAAACCAGAAAAAAATGAAAGCATGCACAGACACACGCGTTTGCACAGTTACAAAGTAGACATAATGACCTATTAATAACATGTTAGGTTGTCGTTGGTTATTCTCCACAATTTTTCTAAAAAGTACCCAAAACTGTGCATCTGAAGAGTTTCAGCAGCCATTTTAGAGCGCATCTCCAAAGAGTTAATAGTGTTCAACAACAATATAACACACACACACACACACACACACACACACACACACACACACACACACATTCTTTGGGATCAACTTAAAACATGTGTATGTTCAATACATGTAGTGTTCAACAACAATATAACCTACATTTTCTCTTTACACACACACACACAACACACACACACACACACACACACACACACACACACACACACACACACACACACACACACACCACACACACACCACACACACACACACAACACACACACACACACACACACACACACACACAACACACACACACACACAACACACACACACACACACACACACACACACACCTCACACACACATACTTTGGGATCAAATTAAAACATGTGTATGTTCAATACATGCAGTGTTCAACAACAATATAACAACCTACATTTTCTACACACACACACACAAACAAACAAACACGCACACACACACACACACACACACACTTTGGGACCAAATTAAAACATGTGTATGCTCAATACATGTAGTGTTCAACAATATAACAACCTACATTCCTCCCCCCCCCCCCCCCCCACACACACACACTCTCTCTCTCTCTCTGGGATCAAATTAAGACATGTGTATGTTCAATACATTAGTGTTCAACAACAAATAACAACCTACATTTTCTCTTCATAAGCGTATTCCCGCCATCGTCGGAAAGCTGTTCTCAAGCGTTCCTCTCTTCGGGACTCAAAGTGAGTCTGCCACTGAAACACGGTCATGGACATGGACAGTGTTAGCGTACTGACAAAAAATTTCAAACAGGCTTCTGTTTGGTATAACAACAACAACAACAACAACAAGCAACAACAAGAAGTTCACTTGCAATATTCACCATACTTTAGAACAATCAATCAGAAATAATAATACAATGATTTTACTGTAAAACGTAAGCAGTATGCTGCAAGCAGAAGAAACTACAGACCAATCTTTTAAAATCCATTTAATTTGAACATAATGTGTTATTCTGAATAAATAAACAAATTATCAATAGATAAATAAACAAAACAAACAAGCAAATGACTGACTGAATAAATACATAAATCAATACCCCTACAAAAATCATTTTGAGAGTACAGACTGCCACTTGGTGTTGTCTGTAGATAACGAAACAAAAACAAAAAGTTTCAGCTGTATCCTGGTGAATTTTATAATATCAATATGGACAAAACGTTAAATACAGTCACATACACTTGGCCTCACCAAGGTCTCACAAGAAGACTCAAACGTCATCTACCTGACATTCTAAAAAACAACAACCAAAAAACAAACAAACAAACAAAAAAACACCCCAAATTCGGGTATCTTTAACAATACAAAAAACACAACCTATGACAATGCATACTTGCATCGCAGCATAATATTGACATCCTTCCTTCCTTCCTGTCCCTTAACCCTATCCAGGGTCGTGGGGGCTCCACATGGATGAACGTCGCACCGTCTGTCTCCACCTCTGTCTGTCATGAGCAAGGGTCTGGGTCGTGGCAAAGCTTTTTCCTGTCCATTCGTCAATATTGTCCATCCACCTTTTCTCTGTCTGCCTCTTTTTCTTCCCCCCTGAACTGTTCCTTGGAGTATTGTTTTTGATAGTCCGTTAGTTCTTGTCACGTGACCATACCACCGAAGTTTCCTTTTTTTTACTGTTGTCAGAAGATTTTCATAGTTTTTGACATGCTGTGAAATTGTTCTTCGCACTTCCTCATTGGTAATGTGGTCTTTGTATGAGATGCCAAGCACTCTTCTAAAGCATCTCATTTCTACTGCCAGGATCTTCTTTTGCAGTTCTGCTGTTAGTGTCCATGACTCGCACACGTAGAGAAAGATTGACAGGACCAATGCGTGCATTAGCTTCAGTTTGGAAGTGAGAGCGATGTTTTTGTCCCTCCAGATGGGCTTCAGCTTGGCTAGTGCTGCTGTTGTCTGTGCTGCTTTTGCAAGAACTTCGGTTTTCGATCCCTGTTTACTGATAATGGCTCCGAGATATTTGAACTGAGCCACGGTTTCCAGCTCACTCCCGCTGACTGTAATCTTCTTTTCTATTCGTTTTGTGCTGTTTGTCATCAACTTTGTCTTTTCGGCACTGATCTCCATGCCATATCTGGATGATGTCTCGTCCAGGTATTTCACCAGGTTGGCAAGTTCGTCTTCATTTCCAGCCAACCCATCGATGTCGTCGGCAAATCTCAAGTTGGTGACTGTCCTTCCTCCAATACTGACTGAGCCGTGATGGTTTTCAAGGGCATCCGTCATAATGCGCTCAAGGAAGATGTTGAACAAGGTTGGAGAGAGGAGACAGCCCTGGCGAACTCCAACTGATGTGTGAAACCAGTCCCCCACTGTGCCCTCAACAAGCACTGCGCTGCTCGCTTTTGCGTATAGCTGTGTGATGGTGTCAATAAGCTTCCTTCCCCATGTTGTACTTCCTCATGGTGGCCCACAGTGCTTCATGCCATACTCTGTCAAATGCCTTTTTGAAGTCGATAAAAACGTGGTAGATGTCCTGTTGGTGTTGGCTGTATTTTTCGCATAGGACTCTGAGATTGAATATTTGTTCTGTTGTGCTTCTACCACAGCGAAATCCCGCTTGTTCTTCGGCAATGATCTCCTCTGCCTGTGGTTTCAATCTGTTCAAAATGACTTTCAGCATCACTTTGCTAGCATGGCTGATAAGGCTGATCGTTCTGTAATTCTGGCATAGTTGTAAATTGCCTTTCTTGGAAAGTGTGATGATTAGTGACTGGGTCCAAGGTGTCGGCCATTCTCCCGTCTGCCAGATTTTGTTGCAGATTTTCTAGAGGATGTCAGTCACTGCCTCCCCTCATCTTGATCAGTTCTGCTGGGATGTTGTCCACTCCAGCAGCTTTTCCATCTTTCAGCGATCGTATTGCTGTTTCAACTTCTTCGCGTAGAATAGGGTGGTCATCGTCATTTGTTGATTCCTGGCATGTAAGGACAGTTGAGTCACCCTGTGTCTGGTGGTTTGTAGAGTTCAGAGCAGTATTCTGTCCATCTATGGATGATTTCTTTATCTTCTGTCAGAATGGTACTGATCTTGCCTGTCTCTGTGTGGTGAGTTCTTTCACCACTTTGTATGCCTTTATGCTGTTGTTCTTGCTTAGGCTGTCTTCTATTTCTGTGCATTTATTTTATACCATCCTTCTTTGGCCTCCCTCATGCCTTTTCTGATTTCTTTGTTGATGTTTCTGTAGGCTAGGGCTCCGTCTGTTGTATTTTTGACTTTCTTGATTTCTCTTCTTTTGTCACACATTTCAAGGATTTCGTCTGTAATCCAGGGTTGGGTTTTCCGGCGTTGTTTTCCTAAGAGGTCATTTGCAGTCTCTGTCATCACTGTGTTAAACTTGGTGGTCATTTCCTCCGCAGTTTCTTCTTGTGTGCTCAATGCTGCAAACTTTCCGCCTTTGTTGCTTGGAAAGACTCTGCAATGGAGGGGTCCTTGAGTCTGTCCAAGTTGAACTTCAGTCTGGTGTTCTTGGGCTTCTTGATCTTCTTCAGCCTGACCTTGAAGTTCATTATCACCAGGTCATGGTCACTACCCATACACACAGCAAAATATTTACAAACATTAAAGAGATAAACATGGGCACGTACAGCAAAATATGTATGATACATCAATGCAGATAAACATGGTCGGATACACAGAGTCCACTCAACATAATACTGACATACATACAACACATGGTTGGGTACACAGAGTCCACTCAACATAATACTGACATACATACAACACATGGTTGGGTACACAGAGTCCACTCAACATAATACTGACATACATACAACACATGGTTGGGTACACAGAGTCCAGTCAACATAATACTGACATACATACAACACATGGTCGGATACACAGAGTCCATCAACATAATACTGACATACATACAACACATGGTTGGGTACACAGAG
The DNA here is from genome assembly GCA_030674185.1 of Monoplex corrugatus. NCBI lineage: Eukaryota > Metazoa > Mollusca > Gastropoda > Littorinimorpha > Ranellidae > Monoplex > Monoplex corrugatus. The sequence continues at coordinate 5,519,385 of JAPXFY010000032.1, read as the reverse complement.
TCCACTCAACATAATACTGACATACATACAACACATGGTTGGATACACAGAGTCCACTCAACATAATACTGACATACATACAAAACATGGTCGGATACACAGAGTCCAGTCAACATAATACTGACATACATACAACACATGGTTGGGTACACAGAGTCCACTCAACATAATACTGACATAATACAACACATGGTTGGATACACAGAGTCCAGTCAACATAATACTGACATACATACAACACATGGTCGGATACACAAGTCCACTCAACATAATACTGACATACATACAACACATGGTTGGGTACACAGAGTCCAGTCAACATAATACTGACATACATACAACACATGGTTGGGTACACAGAGTCCACTCAACATAATACTGACATACATACAACACATGGTTGGGTACACAGAGTCCAGTCAACATAATACTGACATACATACAACACATGGTCGGGTACACAGAGTCCAGTCAACATAATACTGACATATATACAACACATGGTTGGGTACACAGAGTCCAGTCAACATAATACTGACATACATACAACACATGGTTGGGTACACAGAGTCCAGTCAACATAATACTGTCATACATACAACACATGGTCGGGTACACAGAGTCCAGTCAACATAATACTGACATACATACAACAAAATATTCACATACATAAATGCAGATACACATGGTCGGATACACAGAGTCCACTCAACATAATACTGACATACATACAACAAAATATTCACATACATCAATGCAGATACACATGGTCGGATACACAGAGTCCACTGAACACCAATCACCTTAGTAAAGGCAGCCCTGATGACAATGGCGCTGACTTTCATGCGCAGGGTTCGAGTCTGGTGCTTGGACCTCATGATGGCCCAGCTGAACCCTTGAAGACCCTTCCTCAGCATGTGCCTCCGATGGATGCTGTCCGCCATTCGGTTCTTGCGATTCTCATCCGCTGCCACGCGCCAATACAGGAAGCACCGGCGTTGAAGCCGGCTGACAAGGAACTTGTGGGCTCTGGATAGCAGTGGGGAAAATAAAAGTTTTTAATTTTCCTATAAGTGTCCACATGTATGTCCACATAGCATGGAACATGACTGAGAGGATCCAGAATTGTTTTCCTATATTCATCCACTGATATAATAATAATATTAATTACAATATTTATATAGCGCAAAATCTTGATAAAATCAAATCTAAGCGCTGAAACAGACACACACACACGCATGCACACACACACACGCACGCACACACACACACACGCATAAATGGGGAGAAAGAATAAAAGCAATGGAAAATTATAGTAAGAGCATATTATATACAATTATATATTACAATTTGATTCCCCTCCGAGTGGAGACAGGCTGCAGAGAGGGTTGAGTGAGGTCAGGATTTTATGCAGAGGAGAAAAGGGAGTTTTGAGAGCGGACTTGAAGGAGACAAAAGTAGGTTGCTGACGGACTGAGAGAGGAAGCTTGTTCCAGGAGAGTGGACAAGAAACAGAGAAGGCTCGTGGACCATAGGTATTGAGCTTAGTGCGTGGAAAGCGAAAAGTCAGAGGATCGGAGGCAGAGCGGAGGGTACGTGAGGGAAAATAGATCTCAAGTAGGCTTGACAGGTAATCGGGGGCTGCGTTATTGAGGCTTTTGTAGCACATGGTGTCTAGTTTGTACTGTATGCGCTTTGATACAGGGAGTCAGTGAAGTTGTGCCAGGAGAGGAGATATGTGGTCAGCTTTTTTCTTTTGAGTACAAGGCGTGCAGCATTGTTTTGAATGCACTGTAGGGTGTGAATGGTGGAGGCAGGAAGACCAGACAGGAGTGAATTGCAATAGTCAATGCGAGACATTATGAAGGAGAGAACTAGTTTTGCAGTTGTTTCGACAGAGAGATACTTCCTGATCAGCCTTATACGATGGAGATGATAGTAGCAAGATCTGGCAGTTTGAGAAACAAAGTTGTTCATGGAGAGGGTAGAGTCAATGCAGACACCAAGGTTTTTAGCTGAATCAGAAATTGGGATTGATGTGTTACATAATGGGAGAGAAAGAGGAGGCAGCTGAGAAAGTTTCTGACGGGTGCCAATGAGGATAGCTTCTGTCTTGTCGTCATTAAGCTGAAGTTTGTTGAACGTCATCCAGTTCTTAATGTCCGAGTAACACTCAGTGGTGCGAGTCAACAGGCGCTGTATATTGTCAGGTGAGTCACTGTCTTGAAGTTGGGTGTCAACAGCATAGAAGTGGTGTTTTATAGATTGGGAGTTGATGATGGTGGACAGGGGGGAGGTGTAGAGAGTGAAAAGAACAGGGCCAAGGACAGATCCTTGTGGAACACCACAGGTCAGGTATGAAGGTTGAGAGTAAGTGCCACTGATGAGAACAGTTTGTTTTCTGTTTGATAGATATGAAGTGAACCAGGAGAGAGCAGTGTCAGAGATGCCAAAAGTATGATGGAGTCTAGAAAGGAGAATACCACATAGCATAGAACATGACTGAGAGGGTCCAGAATTGTTTTCCTATATTCGTCCACAGATATGTCCACATAGCATGGAACATTACTGAGAGGGTCAAGAATTGTTTTCCTATATTTATCCACAGATATGTCCACACAGCATGGAACATTACTGAGAGGGTCCAGAATCGTTTTCCTATAAGTGTCCACAGATATGTCCACACAGCATGGAACATTACTGAGAGGATCCAGAATTGTTTTCCTACATTTATCCACAGATATGTCCACACAGCATGGAACATTACTGAGAGGATCCAGAATTGTTTTCCTACATTTATCCACAGATATGTCCACACAGCATGGAACATTACTGAGAGGGTCCAGAATTGTTTTCCTACATTTATCCACAGATATGTCCACACAGCATGGAACATTACTGAGAGGGTCCAGAATCGTTTTCCTATAAGTGTCCACAGATATGTCCACACAGCATGGAACATGACTGAGTGGGTCCAGAATCGTTTTCCTATATTATCCACAGATATGTCCACACAGCATGGAACATTACTGAGAGGGTCCAGAATCGTTTTCCTATAAGTGTCCACAGATATGTCCACACAGCATGGAACATGACTGAGAGGGTCCAGAATCGTTTTCCTATAAGTGTCCACAGATATGTCCACACAGCATGGAACATTACTGAGAGGGTCCAGAATCGTTTTCCTATAAGTGTCCACAGATATGTCCACACAGCATGGAACATTACTGAGAGGGTCCAGAATCGTTTTCCTATAAGTGTCCACAGATATGTCCACACAGCATGGAACATTACTGAGAGGGTCCAAAATTGTTTTCCAATTAGAATCCACAGATGTCCACATAGCATGGAACATTACTGAGAGGGTCCTGAATCGTTTTTTCTGTAAGTATCCACATATATAGGGGACGAAAAACGAATCTGACCCATGTGCTTTCTGGCTGCACACGCTAAAGATCCTATGGCAGTTGAAAATTGTGAAGAGTAGGGCACTGTCTGGCTGCCTTGGTATACAGAACATTGGAGAGATAACACTTTGGCATCATCAGCTGGCTATTTGACCTACTTCCCTGCAGACGTGCCAGCTGCCACTGACTGCTTTCCTTGGAAACGTGCATTTTTAGGCCACTTTGAATTAATTTTCACAGGCGCCCCAAATGACTAACATCAACATGTAGGATATGGTTAGAAAGGTAAGTTAATCCTCTTTTAGGATATCTACAATATAAGGTTTGTTCAGACATGCTTTGAGGTTATTTGTGCAATGAAATATCATGGTTGAGGAGCATTTCAGACAAGTATTTCATCCATTGAGCAGATGTAAACAAAACAGAAAAAAGAGACACCAATTCTCCATGACTTGTATCATCCGATTAGAAGCTCAGAAAAGTACACACACACACACACACACACACACACATTCCACAATCCTGAGTGAACAGCAACATCGCGCATTCGCAGGGCGCTCCATTTTGCCTTTGTTTCAGTGAAGCATGCGGTTCGGGTGACGTTCTCGAGCCCGAAAAATTCTTCAAATAGACTTTTTACTCGGGAAATCACTCTCACAGTATTTAGAAATGATTACTTGATACTATAATAGAGGTTTTTTCCCTTAGACTGTAACTGGCTTCACGTAGGAATTTTCTAACGCAAGACGCTAGAATCCTAGTGTTACGTTGTCAGCAGCAAGCTTGCTGAATGCTATACCCCTAGCATTCTGGCGCCTGTGGTTCTCCGTGAGAACGCTAGCGGGCTAGCGTTACAATGTGAAAAAGATAAGATTGATTTCCCAGGCCCCTCCCCTTGAAGACCAATAAGCCTACTTGCCTCTCTGAAGCCTTGGTAAAAAAAAATAGTAAGAATTTATGAATATGAATTGAGGGAGAGGAGATGGGCATCGCCCTCCTAACGCTGGCCCCAAGAAAGGTAGAGGTCTCTACCACCTCACTCCCCTAGGAACCCAGGGCTATCTATCTATCCAATATATGTCCACATAGCATGGAACATTACTGACATGGTACAGAAGACCTCTTTCAAAAACTGATCAGTGACTACTTCAATTTAAAATAGTAATGAAGATGATGATGGACCGTCCATGGATTAACAGATGAGCAGGCATACAGGTCCTCAGCACATGATATGGGTTTTCGAGTGGGATACAAGACCAATCCTGGAGACACATGTTCTTCCAGTTCCACAGACACTGCAAGGGAAGGAGTCCTGTGTCCTTGGGTTCTGCTTCTGCCTGTCCCTGTTGTGTTGCAAATCAGTTGTTGTGTGCTGTTCACATGTGACTGTGCCTTGTGTGCACTGCTGTCACCAGCTTACTGTGTTGTGGGCAATGTCTTCTCAGTTGGTGGTGTTGATGCCACAGCTGAGGAGATTGGCCTTCAGAGTGTCCTTGTATTGCTTTTAGTGGTCTCTTGCACATGACAGAATCTTTGCAATACTTCGGTGGTCATCATTGGCCATGGTGCCCTTGGTTCAGCTCTCCGTAAAGAAACATCACTGATATATACAAACAGCATGTCTTGTCCAACAATGCTGGCAATCTGATGAGCAGACACTTATCAAGCCACACCACTTCAGAACATGAAGGGTGGACTCTCGACCTTGCCACGTGATGTTACAAATCTTGCACAGACATCTTTGGTGGAACTGCTCAACTGATGATGAATGTACCATCGGTAAGTAGTCCGGGTCTTGCAGGGTGCTCAGGATTAACGCCTGTAAGCCTGACCAGCACACACAACTTTTAACCCTTTGACTCCCACACCCTGTCCATGAACATCCTGCTTTGCCAACCATAGTACCAAAACAAAAATTTAACCCTTTGATTCCCTCATCCTGTCCACCAGTATCCTGCCTTGCCAACCATAGTGTTAAGTTTTTGTAGGTGCAGGAAGCTGGTGATTAGGGTGAGGGAATCAAACGGTTAACTTTTTGTAGGTGCAGGCAGCTGGTGGATAGGGTGAGGGAATCAAACGGTTAACTTTTTGTAGGTACAGGCAGCTGGTGGATAGGGTGAGGGAATCAAAGGGTTAAGTTTTTGTAGATGCAGGCAGCTGGTGGACAGGGTGAAGGAATCAAAGGGTTAAGTTTTTGCTGGTGCAGGAAGCTGGTGGTTAGGGTAAGGGAATCAAAGGGTTAAGTTATTGTTATAGTGGATAGGGTGCGGGAGTCAAAGGGTTAGAGCGTACAGGCGGCGTGCCATTCTCTGCTCACTCTCTGTCCTAGTGAAGTTCCTAGTTTCACAGGTTCACTGGCAGCCATGTGTCAATGACTTCAGGAAATACAGAATATACCAATGACATTGCAACACAAAATGTTGTACTGAGCTGCATCCACACACACACGCACATACGCGTAAACACACACACACACACACACACACACACACACACACACACACACACACACACACACACACACGTGTGCGCACACATGTGCGCGCACACACACACAATTCTCTCTCTCTCTCTCTTTCACACACATATACACAACCCCCAAATTACTCATACACACAGTTATTAAAACATAACCATAAAAGCTTTTTATCCCAAAAATCTGGGATGACATAACTACCCACGCTTGACATTCCTAATGTACAACAAAGTTTGTGGTTGGAATATGTTTGCCAAAGACACCAGTTTCTCCTAAGAAGAAAACACAGTTGTTCTTAGCATTACTCCAACCCCACCCCCACCCTATGTCCCAGTCTTGTCCAAGGGTTGAGTATCAAGGTGTGTTTTCAAGGTATTGCTCACCCACCTGGTCCACTGTGATACCTGCATGACAACCATTATTGAAAGGGCGACAATAACTCAGTATTAACTGTGTACCTTTTCAAAGATTCTGCATACACCTGGCGCTGATGCTTCAGACACTGAGCAGTGGTCTGCCATTTCTTGAAGTACTGTGCCTGTAACATGACAAATATCACATTTGACATCACTGTGTGTGTGTGTGTGTGTGTGTGTGTGTGTGTGTGTGTGTGTGTGTGTGTGTGTGTGTGTGTGTGTTGTGTTGTGTTGTGTTGTGTTGTGTTGTGTGTGTGTGTGTGTGTGTGTGTGTGTGTGTGTGTGTGTGTGTGTGTGTGTGTGTGTGTGTTGTGTGTGTTGTGTGTGTATGTGTGTGTGTGTGTGTGTGTATGTGTGTGTGTGTGTGTGTGTGTATGTGTGTGTGTGTGTGTTGTGTGTGTATGTGTGTGTGTGTGTGTGTGTGTGTGTATGTGTGTGTGTGTGTGTGTTGTGTGTGGTATGTGTGTGGTGTGTGTGTGTGTGTGGTGAGTGTGTGTGTGGTGTGTGCATGCGCACATGCGTGAGTGTGTACATGTGTATAAGTGTGTACAGATAGAGAGCGAGAGAAATCTATATCATGTTTACTATAGGGTGTGGGAAGGTTACAGGCCATATCACTATGTCTTATCTAAATCACAATAACAACGATAATAATAACTCATACAAATGAGCTCTAAGCAATCTGGTAAAGAGAAACAAATCATATTGGGAAATATGTACATCTAAACAAAACAGGCAATAAAAAAAAAACATATACACACATGTAAAACAATACCATATGTACATGATTTGCACTCACGGATGTGTGAATACTCATACACACGCACCATGCAATGCATGGGCAAGAATACATACAAAAAACCCTGGTATACACAGACTGGTATAAATCAACAAAATCCACTAGAATTAAAGTCAACAAAATCCAGTAGTATATATATATATATTAAAATCAACAAAAGCCAGCAGATAATAAAATCAACAAAATTGGGCAGAATTTTAACCCTTTGACTCCCGCACTTTATCCACCAACTGCAAAAACTTAACCCTTTGACCCCCTCACCCTATCCACCAGCTTCCTGCAGGAAGCTGGTGGATAGTGTGTGGGAAACAAAGAGTTAAGTTTTTGCTTTGCTAGCATGGGCTTTGCTAGCATGGTTGACAATGCAGGATGCTGGTGGACAAGGTGCGAGAGTCAAAGGGTTAAAGTTAACAAAATCTACTTGTATAAACATCAACAAAACCCAGTAGAAATGAAATCAACAAAATTGGGCAGAATTTTAAATCAACAAAACCCAAGAGAATTATAATTAACAAAACTTGACAAAATCATAACCATCAACACTAGGTAGAATTAAAATCACCAAACCCCAGTAAAATCAAAATCAATATAATCTCAATATAATCAAAACTAACAAAACCCAGTGGAATTAAAATCAACAAAACCCTCATTTCATTAAAATCGGCAAAACCCAGTGGCATTCAAATCAACAAAACCTAGCATAATTAAAATCAATAAAACCCAGTGGAATTAAAATCAACAAAACAGTGTAATTATAACAAAACCCAGTGGAATGAAAATCAACAAAACCCAGTGGAATTAAAATCAACAAAACCCAGCAGAATTAAAATCAACAAAACCCAGAAGAAATAAAATCAACAAAACCCAGCGGAATGAAAATCAACAAAACCCAGTGGAATTAAAATCAACAAAACCCAGTGGAATTAAAATCAACACACCCCAGTGGAATGAAAAATCAACAAATTCCAGTGGAATGAAAATCAACAAAACCCAGAAGAATTAAAATCAACAAAACCCAGAAGAATTAAAATCAACAAAACCCAGTGGAATTAAAATCAACAAAACCCAGTGGAATTAAAATCAACAAAACCCAGTGGAATTAAAATGAACATAACCCAGTGTAATGAAAATCAACAAACTCCAGTGGAATTAAAACCAACAAAACCCAGCAGAATTAAAACCAACAAAACCCAGTGGAATGAAAATCAACAAAACCCAGTGGAATGAAAATCAACAAAACCCAGTGGAATGAACATCAACAAAACCCAGTGGAATGAAAATCAACAAAACCCAGTGGAATGAACATCAACAAAACCCAGTGGAATGAAAATCAACAAAACCCAGCGGAATGAAAATCAACAAAACCCAGTGGAATGAACATCAACAAAACCCAAAACAAAGCGTGATATGATATACAGGCAAGGCAAGCAGTCACCATCACTGGTCACTATTACAAACACCTGCATGCTCTCTCTCTCTCTCTGTCACTCACACACACACACACACACACACACACACACACACACACACACACACACACACACACACACACACACACACACACACACACACACTCACTCTCTCTCTCTTTTACTGCCTCATCTGATACCAGTGATAGATGATATGTTTTTAAAAAACTGCTGGCATTAAATTGCTGGTAATGCAAAGGATTGTATTCACACGAAAAAGGCCTATTTCTAAATTATATGTGAACTGTCTAATCATAAAAACTGCTGGCATTACAATGCTGGTAATGCAAAAGCATGTTTGTACATCTCACCATAAAGGCCTCTTTCTAAATTACAAGTGAAATGTCTATCATGATTGGCGTACGTCTCACCATAAAGGTCTTTAAATTACATGTGAAATGTCTATCATGATTGGCGTACGTCTCACCATAAAGGTCTTTAAATTACAAGTGAAATGTCTATCATGATTGGCGTACGTCTCACCATAAAGGTCTTTAAATTACATGTGAAATGTCTATCATGATTGGTGTACGTCTCACCATAAAGGTCTTTAAATTACAAGTGAAATGTCTATCATGATTGGCGTACGTCTCACCATAAAGGTCTTTAAATTACATGTGAAATGTCTATCATGATTGGCGTACGTCTCACCATAAAGGTATCGAAATTACATATGAAACGTCTATCATGATTGGTGTACGTCTCACCATAAAGGTCTTTAAATTACATGTGAAATGTCTATCATGATTGGTGTACGTCTCACCATAAAGGTCTTTAAATTACATGTGAAATGTCTATCATGATTGGCGTACGTCTCACCATAAAGGTCTTTAAATTACATGTGAAATGTCTATCATGATTGGCGTACGTCTCACCATAAAGGTCTTTAAATTACATGTGAAATGTCTATCATGATTGGCATACATCTTAGTATAAAGGTCTCTAAATCACATGTGAAATGTCTATCATGATTGGCGTACGTCTCACCATAAAGGTCTTGAAATTACATGTGAAACGTCTATCATGATTGGATTCCCAACAATTTTTTCACTGTCCAATTGTCTGGCCAGCTCATTATGTAAAGCTGATACCCTTCAACGCTTGTCTGAAATACCTGACTACAGATTTTTTTTTTCTCCCAGTTACTGAACCACAATCCACTATCTTGATTCCATTGTCAGCAATGCTTTAGCCTAAAACTCTTGACAAAAGACTGGTATACTGTGACATCAACAGGGGGTTAGGGACAGGTATATACCACCAACAAAAGGTAGGATTGTCTACAATCCCCCATGGTGTTAGACACCCACCTCTACCGTTGTTATCATTCCTGATTCTTCATATTAAATGGCCCCTCCCTCACCCCCCTAAGGGTAAAATCAATGCGAGGTGTGTGTTGGGGTGGGGGTTGTCAATCAATCTGTCTGTATGTGTTTGTCTTACCTCGGGTATTTCCGGAATTCTTTTGTTAAGACGGCATGCCTTAGTAAAAACAAAATAATAATAACAAAGAAATAAAAACAAACAAAAACAAACCATACTTAACCCTTTGACTCCTGCACCCTGTCCATCAGCATCCAGCACTGTCAACCAAGCTTGCAAAGCAAAAACTTGACCCTTTTGACTCCCTCATCCTATCCACCAGCTTCTTGCAGGAAGCTGGTGGACAGTGTAAGGGAGTTAAAGGGTTAAATTTTTGCAGTAGGTGGATAGGGTGCAGGAGTCAAAGTGTGAAACCAAACAATCAAAACCAAAAGCGACTAAAATAAACAAACAGCTAAACATATAACTAACTAAACAAACAAACAAACAAATGAATGAATAAATAAATAAATAAATAAGAGAAGAAACATTACAAGAAGGCCGAAGGGTGTGAGCGTTAGACAGACAATGGCCAAGACAGCCGAGTGATTAGAACATTGATTGGTCTTCCAGCTGGAAGGTATAGGTTCGAACCTGCTGGAGAACAGCCTGGTGAGTAAAGGGGGAGATTTTCCCCCCATCTTCAGGTCAACATACCTGCACACCTACCAGTGGCTGAACCCCCATCAAATACGCACATCATGAAAAGATTCTGTGTATTCGGTGGTTTATGGAAACAAGAAAACTCCCAGCATACACATCCGTGAGAAAGGAACATGACTGCCTTACTGCCGCAGGCTGTAAAATCAGCAGCAGCAACAACAAAAGCCTTATAAAAACATTCAGAGGACAGACAGCGAGCGACGGAGAGAGAGAGGGAGAGAGAGAGAGAGAGAGAGAGAGAGAGAGAGAGAGAGAGAGAGAGAGAGAGAGAGAGAGAGAGAGAGGAGGGAGGGAGGGAGGGAGGGAAGTTAGAAAAGAGAGTGAATCTCAGGGATACTGTGAGACAGACAGACAGACAGACTGATGGGCAGGCAGGCAGAGAAGAATGTCCACTAAGGATCAGAGACAGACACACACAATGACACAGGATTCAGAACAGAGAAAAGAACAACTGTTCTCACAACAAGACAAAACCATGAATCACACATAGACTAATGGGTAGCAACAGTCAAGTCAGTCAGACCAACTAACAGGTCTGGGTCTGACTTTCCCAACTAACAGGTGTGGGTCTGATCCCGCATGGGTACATCCCCACCCACTACATAAAGGGTGCTGATTTTCCCAACTGACAGGTCTGGGTCTGATCCTGCATGGGTATGCCCCACCTAGTGCATAAAGGGTGCTGATTTTCCCAACAGGTGTGGGTCTGATCCTGCATAGGTACATCCCCACCCAGTGCATAAAGGGTGCTGATTTTCCCAACTACCAGGTCTGGGTCTGATCCTGCATGGGTACATCCCCACCCACTATATAAAGGGTGCTGATTTTCCCAACTACCAGGTCTGGGTCTGATCCTGCATGGGTACATCCCAACCTTGTGCATAAAGGGTGCTGATTTTCCCAACTGACAGGTCTGGGTCTGATCCTGTATGGGTACATCCCCACCCACTACATAAAGGGTGCTGATTTTCCCAACTACCAGGTCTGGGTCTGATCCTGCATGGGTATGCCCCACCCAGTGCATAAAGGGTGCTGATTTTCCCAACTACCAGGTCTGGGTCTGATCCTGCATGGGTATGCCCCACCTAGTGCATAAAGGGTGCTGATTTTCCCAACAGGTGTGGGTCTGATCCTGCACAGGTACATCCCCACCCAGTGCATAAAGGGTGCTGATTTTCCCAACTACCAGGTCTGGGTCTGATCCTGCATGGGTACGTCCCCACCCACTACATAAAGGGTGCTGATTTTCCCAACAGGTGTGGGTCTGATCCTGCATGGGTACATCCCCACCCACTACATAAAGGGTGCTAATTTTCCCAACTGACAGGTCTGGGTCTGATCCTGCATGGGTATGCCCCACCCAGTGCATAAAGGGTGCTGATTTTCCCAACAGGTCTGGGTCTGAACCTGCATGGGTATGCCCCACCCAGTGCATAAAGGTGCGTCCCAGATTCAAGATGTGTGCAGACCTGTTAGTGCCTAAACCCTCTTCCGTGTGTAATCAAACACAAAATATCAAATATGCGTGTTAGTCCTTTGACTCCCTCACCCTATTCACCAGCATCCCGCATTGTCAGCTGCGACAGCAAAGCAAAAACTTAAGCTTCACTCCCTCACCCTATCCACCAACTTCCTGCAGGAAGCTGGTGGATAGTGTGAGAGTGAAAGGGTTGAGTTTTTGCACCTGGCACGAATAGGGTGTGGGAGTGAAAGGGTTAAAGATCTTATAAGTTACTGTCAGTGTTGGATTCGCAAGTCACTGTCAGAGTCGGATTCGTAAGTCACTGTCAGAGTCGGATTCGTAAGTCACTGTCAGTGTTGGATTTGTAAGTCACTGTCAGTGTCCGATTCGTAAGTCACAGTCAGTGTCGGATTCGCAAGTCGATGTCAGTGTCGGATCTTATGGAAACATAAAACGCTCAGCAAGCATGTCACCTCCACCAAAGGCAGAGTATGCAGACTGCGCAGCAACATACCACTTACGCAGCATAGGCAAAAATACTGTGCACATACACATCCAAAAATTTATATTAAGAAAGTCCACCATCCTATGCTGGACTTATCTTAGTGGTACTAACAGCCACAAACACTATACGTGCCATCTACCATAAGTGATTTGGATGTTTCTGCATGCTTATCAATGTACATCACTGAACTGGAAAAAAAGGAACTTTTTAAAGGGGGAAAAAACAGATAAATGCCAAATGATCAAACAAGACTTCAAAAAGGCCATGATCAAACAAGACTTCAAAAAGGCCACAAGGAAACAGACAGACAGACTACAGTTCAAAGTCACCTTGGTAATAATGGCCTGTCTGGTGACATCATCAGCAGTGTACAGTTGTTGCAGTAGATGGACCATACTGGGATTACCCAACTGTGATAAGATCAGGTCTGCTGCATCACTCCTGTTGTCAACACACAGAGACACATAAGTTACGCAATACGGTACACTGCTATACAATACACATGCTGATATAAACAGACATACATCATCAGCAGTGTACAGTTGTTGCAGTAGATGGACCATACTAGGATTACCCAACTGTGATAAGATGATGTCTGCTGCATCATTCCTGTAGCCAACATACACAGAAACACATAAGTTATACAATACAGTACAACACAATACAATACAGTACAAATATTGATATAGCCTTGTACTGTTGCTGCAGCAGATGGACCATACTGGAATTACCCAACTGTGACAAGATGAGGTCTCAGCGTCCCTTCAGTAGCCAACATACCTAGACACTAAGTATATGATACAATACAATACAATAAATGCAATACAATACAATACACAGAGACACATCAGTTATGCAATACCATACATTGCTATACAATACACATGCTGATGTATACAGACATACATCATCAGCAGTGTACAGTTGTTGCAGTAGATGGACCATACTAGGATTACCCAACTGTGACAAGATGATGTCTGCTGCATCATTCCTGTAGCCAACATACACAGAAACACATAGGTTATACAATACAGTACAACACAATACAATACAGTACAAATATTGATATAGCCTTGTACTGTTGCTGCAGTAGATGGACCATACTGGGATTACCCAACTGTGACAAGATGAGGTCTGAGCGTCCCTTCCATAGCCAACATACCTAGACACTAAGTTACATGATACAATACAATACAATACAATACAATGCAATACAATGCAATGCATATGTGTATGTGCCCAGTACACACAGACACAGTGACACACAGTTGCATTTATATTCATTCAACCATTACAAACATTCTCAGTACAGTACAGCTATGGATAACAGATAACATCGTTCACAATCCTTTTCAAGGAAAGCTGACTCTCCATCATACACAATAAATATGTGTATTTGCTTGTTTCATCTTGTTCAAGAGGGATTTAAAACACTTAGACAATCCCATATGTGCTCTGGCCCAATAAACCAGTAATAATCTGGCAGAGTCTCTGAGTCTGGATAATACCCTATGTGCTAGCACGGTCTTGAAACACAAGCTGGCAGGTGAGGAGGGGGGGGGGGGCTTAACAAAGGAACCGACTGGTGAGGAGGGGGACTTAACAAAGGCTTAAGCTGACACCAACACAATGATTGGAGGATTAAGATGGGGGCAGTGAACGACCAGTGTTTATGCCGTGGGCCTAGATATGGAATCTTGAGTCCACAGCTCTGTCAACAACGCCAGACAATGTGCCATAACATTTAACCCTTTGACTCCCGCACCCTGCCCCACCAGCTTCCTGCATTGTCAACCATGCTAGCAAAGCAAAAATTTAACCCTTTGATTCGCTCGTTTTATCCATCAGCTTCCTGCAGGAAGTTGGTGGATAGGGAGAGGAAGTCAAAGAGTTAAAGTTTTGCAGTTGGTGGATAGGGTGCAGGAGTCAAAAGGTTTCAAGCAACGTCAAATGTACAATGTTAAGTAAATGGAGTGTGGTGAAACATGCGCATGCATGCACACACACACACGCACACACACACGCACGCACACACGCACGCACTCACGCACGCACGCATGCACGCGTGCGCACACACACACACACGCGTTGACATCTGTCTGTCATATCGCTAATGTGGGTGCGGATGTTAAACTCCAAACAAACAAACAAAAAACCACACACACACAGAGTACACACACACTCTCTCTCTCTCTCACTCACTCACACACACCCTGTTTGCAGGGTTGCCACTGGTAAATTAAATGTTAAGCCACATACTCATTCTCCCAGCTACTCTCACACATATTCTCCCTCTCCTTAACACATACCACATACACACACACATACAGGTCTTACACATACACACACCCTTACAAAACGTACAAATAGACATACAAATACACACCTTTTAACAATATACAGACACAATGAGACATGTAATGATGCATGAACACACACATGAAAGCAAGCAGGCATACAATTTCTCTCTTTCTCTCTCCCCTCATCACACACACACACACACACACACACACACACACACACACACACACACACACACACACACACAGTGACACCCTTACAAAACATACATATATAGACGTACACACACTTTTTAACAATATACGGACACAATGAGACATGTAATGATGCATGAACACACACATGAATTGATGAAAGCAAGCAGGCATACAGTTTCTCTCTATCTCTCTCCACCTCACACACACACACACACACACACACACACACACACACACACACACACACACACACACACACACACACACACACACACACACATATTCTAATATCACTTATAGTGAAAAGACGTTAAATCAAGGAACGAAACGAAACGAACACATACATACGCACAGTGACACCCTTACAAAACATACATATAGACGTACACACACTTTTTAACAATATACGGACACAATGAGACATGTAATGATGCATGAACACACACATGAAAGCAAGCAGGCATACAGTTTCTCTCTATCTCTCTCCCCCTCACACACACACACACACACACACACACACACACACACACCACACACACACACACACACACACCTTTACAAAACATAAACACAGACATACAAATACACACCTTTTAACAATATAGTTATATACACACACAATGAGACATGTAATGATGCATGAACACACAGGAAAGCAAGCAGGCACACAGTCTCTCTCTCTCTCTCTCTCTCTCTCTCTCACACACACACACACACACACACACACACACACACACACACACACACACACACACACACACACACACACACACACACACACACAGCTATACACTTCAGTGTCTCCACAAGTTCACTGACACATAACAACATAATGACAGCACTACGGAAGACCGCCCATCACAAAATTATAACAGACCTACACAGCCTTACGCCCTGTGATTTCCATAATCACACCTATCTTATCTCCCAAACACACGGCCCTAACAAAAGGACCGTGGTGACTAGATGACAGACAGGTTAGTTTATGTCCCTTTTAATTAACTTGGCAAGTGTGGGAGTATCAGGTCCCATTTAATCTGCCCATTACTAGTAATGGTGGTATCAAAGGTGAGGAGGAATTTCCATTCAACATTAGGATGTGGTTAATTTCATAAACGTGTGTGTCTGTTAGTATTAGGTTGCCATGAGATGATGTTGTTCTGGTTGTTGTAGTTTTCTTTAACCCTTTCACTCCCCCATCCTATCTGCCTGCTGCAAAAACCTAGCCTCTTCATTCCCTAAACCTTTTCACCCGCTTCTTGTTGAAGCTGGTGGAAATGGTGAGAAAGTGAAAGAGTTAAGATTTTGCTTTGCTATCATGGCTGACAGTACAGGAAGTTGGCAGATAGGGTGAGAGAGTTAAAGGGTCAATCGTGAGTGCTAATCAAATGTGTGGTTGGTGTGATATGATCAATCCTATGGACATCCTAGACTTTGTCTGTTCTCTTGTTTTTCTATCTGCTTCTTAACTCATTGTGAACAAAATCCAAACTATTTGCAAACGAAATCCAAGATAACTCAGACTTGCAGTGTATCACTCAGCACTGACTTCCAAACATGCTCGTAATAATGAATTCGTCCACACCCACTGTCCTTCAATCCAGATTGTGTTTATAAATTTACTTTCCTTTACCAGTCTTCAGACCTACGTGTGTATTGTATCTGGCAGTCTTTCTTTTCTTCATAAACTGAAATTGTTGAAACAGCAAAGGCGTACAGCAGAGGAAGTCCTTTGTGAACTTTTCATGGGCAGTGACAGCAAAAAGGAGCCAAATGATTTGGATTTTGTCCAAGTGATTATGATTTTGAAGAAGAAATCATCGAAAGTGAATCAGTTGTCAATGAGGTGTAAAAATGTCTGTTGAAAATTTGTCTTTTGTCACAATGGTCATTTTGTTACAATGGCAACAGAAATTCAAACGACAGTAAAGCTTTTAAGCAAACCCTTCCACAAAGAGGAGCACTGGGGTCCTTTATATTCATGGGCCATTACCCGTTTTCTGACTGTAATTTTTCTAGGCAGCCTTAAGTAGGAATGCTCTTGGTCTCAGCCATTAGTGTCCTGAATGGGTTAAACGTTTTTACTGTATTCTCCTTTTCAACCTATTACTTAGGTGGTCTTTTTTAAATTCCTCACAGCCTACATCTACAATTCTTAAGATACAGATATGCTGGACTGTCCTACTCTCAGTCTCAGGCCCAGGTGGTAGTTGATAACACTGTAAACAACTGGACTGATATATTATATAACTTGCTGCCCATTTTGCAGTGTTACCCACCAACGCCTTTATACAACACTTTTACTGTAATACAAACTCACTATTAAAATTTATGATATTATATTATGCAATGGCAGAAGTAAAATCGAACAGATCTTTAACCTGCACACCCTTTACCAAAAAACATCTCCGACACCAGAGCTAGTTTTACAACATCTTCATAAACTTCAAGAAAGCGTTTGACAGAATCTGGCAAGAGGCACTACAGCCACAATGAATATATTAACATCAGACTAAAGCTTGTCCACACAATCCAGCAACTATATTCCAAAGTAACCAGTGCAGTACTTACACAAGGTGCTAATGGTCAGTGGTTCTATACTTCAATTGGAGTTCATCAGGACTGCCTTCTCTCCCCCCACACTCTTCAACATATTCCTGGATCGCATCATGACTGATGCACTTGAAGATTATGTCAGCAGAATCAGCACTGCAGGAAAACTCATCAAAAACTTTCACTTCACAGACGACACTTACGGCCTGGCAGGCAGTGAGCACAAACTTGCTGAGTTCATTAAACAACCAGACGTAACATCGACAAGACATGGAATGGAAACTAGCGCTAGGAAGACCATATTTCATTTACTGATGGCCAGTCACACTACCATCACTACTGATAAACAAGATACTAAGCGTCAGATACACTGATCACATCACCAATAAACAAGATACTAAGCGTCAGAGACACTGATCACATCACCAATAAACAAGATACTAAGCGTCAGATGCACTGATCACATCACCAATAAACAAGATGCTAAGCGTCAGAGACACTGATCACATCACCAATAAACAAGATACTAACTAACTAAGCGTCAGAGACACTGATCACATCACCAATAAACAAGATACTAAGCATCAGATACACTGATCACATCACCGATAAACAAGATGCTAAGCGTCAGGTACACTGATCACATCACCGATAAACAAGATACTAAGCGTCAGATACACTGATCACATCACCGATAAACAAGATGCTAAGCGTCAGGTACACTGATCACATCACCGATAAACAAGATGCTAAGCGTCAGGTACACTGATCACATCACCGATAAACAAGATACTAAGCGTCAGAGACACTGATCACATCACCGATAAACAAGATGCTAAGCGTCAGTACACTGATCACATCACCGATAAACAAGATGCTAAGCGTCAGAGACACTGATCACATCACAATAAACAAGATACTAAGCATCAGATACACTGATCACATCACCGATAAACAAGATACTAAGCGTCAGATACACTGATCACATCACCGATAAACAAGATACTAAGCGTCAGAGACACTGATCACATCACCTCAATAAAAACAAGATACATAACGCGTCAAGGATACACTGATCACATCACCGATAAACAAGATGCTAAGCGTCAGAGACACTGATCACATCACCGATAAATAAGATACTAAGCGTACAGACACTGATCACATCACCAATAAACAAGATACTAAGCGTAACAGACACTGATCACATCACCAATAAACAAGATACTAAGCGTCTGGTACACTGATCACATCACCAATAAACAAGATACTAAGCGTCAGAGACACTGATCACATCACCGATAAACAAGATACTAAGCGTCAGATAACGATCACATCACCATAAACAAGATACTAAGCGTAAAGACACTGATCACATCACCAATAAACAAGATACTAAGCATCTGTACATGATCACATCACCAATAAACAAGATACTAAGCGTAAGACACTGATCACATCACCGATAAACAAGATACTAAGCGTCAGATACACTGATCACATCACCATAAACAAGATACTAAGCGTCAGAGACACTGATCATATCACCATAAACAAGATACTAAGCTCAGATACACTGATCACATCACCAATAAACAAGATACTAAGCGTCAGTACACTGATCACATCACCTAATAAACAAGATACTAAGCGTCTGGTACACTGATCACATCACCATAAACAAGATACTAAGCGTCAGAGACACTGATCACATCACCAATAAACAAGATCACTAGCGTCTAGATACACTGATCACATCACCAATAAACAAGATACTAAGCGTCAGTACACTGATCACATCACCAATAAAACAAGACACTAAGCGTCTGGTACACTGATCACATCACCATAATCAAGACACTAAGCGTACGGTACACTGATCACATCACCAATAATCAAGACACTAGCGTCTGGTACACTGATCACATCACCAATAATCAAGACACTAAGCGTCAGGTACACTGATCACATCACCAATAACAAGACACTAAGCGTCAGGTACACTGATCACATCACCATAACAAGACACTAAGCGTCAGGATACACTGATCACATCACCAATAAACAAGATACTAAGCGTCAGGTACACTGATCACATCACCAATAATCAAGACACTAAGCGTCAGATACACTGATCACATCACCCATAAAGAAGATACTAAGTCAGGTACACTGATCACATCACGATAAACAGAACTAACGTCAGATACACTGTAACAACATCCAATAAGAGCATCGTATCAATCGTCGGAACTCTGAGTAGAGATGGAACAATAAAAAAACTGATAGGTCTGATAACACTGACTAGCATGGAAAGAACCATATGGACGACTGATGCACACATCCAACACAAGAGGAACAGTGACACCGTTGGTGGGTGCACCAAAGGCTCTTCTTGAAGTTACACCTTTGATTCCAACCTATCCACCACCTGCAAAAAACTTAGTTTTTGATCCCTCACCCTGTCCCCACCAGCTTCCTGGTAACGAACTTAAGAATGAGGGAGTCAAAAGGAGGGATTAAGTTTTTGTTTTGTTAGCATGGTTGACAGTGCAGGATGCTGCTGGACTGGGTGTGGGAGTCAAAGGGTTAAATTTTTGCTTTGCTAGCATGGTTGACAATGCAGGATGCTGCTGGACTGGGTGTGGGAGTCAAAGGGTTAAGTTATTGCTTTGCTAGCATGGTTGACAGTGCAGGATGCTGC
>JAPXFY010000032.1:5486571-5496571 GCA_030674185.1 Monoplex corrugatus | reverse complement strand
ATCATAATGTATGTCTTATGACTTACGCTGGTGTTCTTGACAATAAATTTCATTCTCTTAATCTGATTCCTTTCACACCACACACACACACACACACACACACACACACACACACACACACACACACACACACACACACACACACACACACACACACACATACACACACACACATAAACACACACAACGCACACATAAACACAAACATGCACATTCAACCACTCTCTCTATCTCACGCTCTCTAAGTCTAAATCTCTGTCACTTAAAAGACAAACTGTGTGTGGGTGACTGGAACCAATGGAGGGGTGGGGTTATCTTCCCACATTTTCACTTCAATTGTTCCTTTTTTTATTCCAATCGTATAAATTAACTTTTCCTTCTACTTTGACCCTGACGACATTTTAACTTCAACGTTTCTTTCTATTTCAAATCTGGTTTAACCCCTCTTCCCCCTACTTCCAATCTTAATCATATTTCAACCTCAACTTTTCTGTCCACTTTCAATCTTAACTGTATCTCAACTTCAACTTTTCCTTCCACAGCCAATCTTATCTCAACTACACTTTTCCTTCTACTGGCAATTTGACTCTGACTTCAACTTTTCCACTTCCAATCTTAACCACATTCTAACTGAAAATTTTCCTTCTATTTTAAATCTGTTCAAACTTTCCCTTCTATTTTCAAGACACCGCCAGCACATAGGGTTTTGCGCAGGCTCAGGGAGCCCATCACATAAATGCTGGCAGATTTGGGTGGAGGACATACGGACCTGTCTGAGAGCCGCGAATCCCTCTTGAACAAACACCAAACTCTAAACTCAACCACATTTCAACTTTTTCTTCCAAAGTTATCTACATTCTGATTCTCTTCCCCCTCCCAGACGTCCATTTCCAATGGTTCCTCTTAGTCTTAGTTCTAAATCCTGTCTACAAACATCATGTATTCAAGCTGGCTCCAAAGCGTAAACACGCTGCTCTGACTGCAGACCATTCTGAATAAACACCCAAGCCATATCAATCAGAGCTTTGACATGTATAATCTGCGGATTTGCTGGGCTGAAAAGCGGACAATTTATTGCCTCTGATCTCTCTGTTCAATATTTACATGCACTCTCTAAGTCTAACAATCTGCCCTTCTCTATTCTTGCTTTCTGTTTGAGCATGCATGCATGTGTGTGTGTGTGTAAACACATACACATGCACACAGCACCACACACACACACACACACACATACAAGCACACACATGCAGACAGGCACGCACACGCATACACATGCACACAC
Source organism: Monoplex corrugatus (assembly GCA_030674185.1). NCBI lineage: Eukaryota > Metazoa > Mollusca > Gastropoda > Littorinimorpha > Ranellidae > Monoplex > Monoplex corrugatus. The sequence goes on along the minus strand of JAPXFY010000032.1, from coordinate 5,495,289 downwards.
ACACACACTAGCACTTAATTCTCCTGCGCTGTTTAGTTCTCTGTCTGTCTGTTTCTCTCTCAAATACACACACATAGTATACACACTTACTTAACAAACATGTAAAAAGGCACACCCATAAAGCCTGTCATTTACACCCCAGTAGTTCAACGTCATTTATGGTAGTCATTTGTACCTATATATAACACCTCCAAACACACACGCTGGCATTCATTCATAACACGAAACACACAGAGAGGCAGACACATCGTGCAATGTACTATGCAGAGTGGTGGCCTAGTCACAGGTAGTTAAAACACACCTTGAAAGCTAGAGGTCTGAAGTATAAGGTTCAAACACCAATTCTCAATCATACAAGGATATTTCTCCCTCACTCCACTTTGGTTTTCTCAGAGACTACTACATTAAAGTACATGTCAAATGGATAGATAGAAGAAATAATGAAAGTCTCCTGGAAGAACTTGATACCACCCGAAAAATACTAACTAGTATTAGTAAAGTAGTATCCGACATCAACAAGAGAGGACTAAAATTGTCACATGTAAAGATGTAAGTGACTGGCAGTGTCTTGCAGTTTATGCAGGTTCGTGAAAATCTAGCAGTTGATCATTCTTCTCAGAGACAGAATACTCCAGTCCAGGTTAAACAAAAATAATCCTTTATTCGAAGAACGTAGAAAACACAACACGTAGTTCACACATCCAATGCACCACTCCTAGTTTGCAGAATTATTCTTCTTCAGCCCTCAAATCTACACACACAGCAACTCCACGAATCTACGGCAACTTCTCAATCTCTGACAGCAGACTTACACTTCAACTCTTCCGATCGCTCTCTCTCTCTCGACCCACAGTCACGCTTTATTTATAACACCATGGAAAGTTCCCGAATATTCTCGGCTTTTCCCTACATTTTCAGCCAATCATAGCCACGTTCTCGAAACTCCCCTTTCTAGAATATTCTGTAGTTCTACTTCTAGCCAATCATTGTACAGATTAAATTTGTTTACAATTTCCGGAACATTCTAGAAAGATCTAAGGTATTCTACGTTTTTCTTGTCATTTCCAGATTGTTCCAAAGGAGTCTACATGTTTCATACATCGAAATCGAACTTAAACATATATTTTCAGTGTTAGTATAAACCAAAACAATTATTCTCGATTCATTATCCAGTGAATCACAAAACAATCTTCAAGAACGAACAGCGGACAGCAGCTGAATCCACAGACACATTTTGATGTCACACTTCTCTTATCGCATTGGCACTTTCACATTGAGTTTCTCTTTTTTTTTTAAATGTAACAAAAATACATTGGCCATGTGTCATGCATCAAGAACACAGACCTCATGGCAGCCATTTTTCAAGGAAAAACAGAGGCAAAAAGGAAGAAAGGCAGACCTCCAATCTCATACATTGAGAACATAATCAACATTAGTGGCCAAAGTATTCAAGAAAATGTCCACAAAAGTCAAGACAGCCATTTGGAGGCAAGCAGTTGTGTCAGAGTACAGCAGCCAACACTGAACCCAGTGATGCCAACAGGTGAGAAAGGTGAGATTCCACTACACCTTCACTACTGGAGTTCTGGGTGCTAGTCCTTTAAGGTAGACAATAAACCAAGGTCCCATGTGGAACATTTACATTATAAAAGAGTTGTCTTGGCACCATTCTGTTGAAATTTTCACTTTCACAGGAAAACAAAAGCACAAGACTTGAAGAAGAGAATACAAAAACTGACAGTGACACTGATTTTATTTATTGCACTATTTGTTTCAACATAATGATGCTTTTATCATATTATTTGGCAAATACTACTCGTCCAGTGTAAAGTGAATGTTCATCAGTCTTACATTGCTGTGTTCAAATGAATATTATATTAAATATGTGATGTACAATAGTGGATTATGATGGTAAAGTAACTTTTCGACTACCACCTCCTATCCACCAACTGCAAAAACTTAACCCTTTGACTCCCTCACCCTATCCACCAGCTTCCTGCACTTAATCTTTTGACTCCCTTACCCTATCCACCAGCTTCCTGCACTTAACCTTTTGATTCCCTCATCTTCTCCACCAGCTACCTGCAGGAAACTGGTGGATAGGGTATGGGAGTCCAAAGGTTAAGTTTTTGCTTTGCTATCATGGTTGACAATGCACGATGCCGTTGTACAGGGTGCGCGAGTCAATGGGTTAAGTACACTGCTAACAGAAATTGCTCTCAAACCGTACAACTATGTAAACAAAAGGACAGAAATGTAAAGAATGTGTAAAGAATGTTTCTCGCTCCTCAAGACATCTAACCTATCAAACAGTTGTATTTCATGCACACTATGCTGTTGCCAATTGCAATATTTCTTGAACACTATGCCATGCATCTCAACTGTCTTTTATTGTTGTCACATTTTCACAACCTTCCATGAATCAGGATTCAACTGAATAGATGGAGCTTAGTTCAGGTATGTTTTTCAATATTAAGGAATGTGTCTGTGTCTCCACCTCCTACATCACCTGCTACTCCTAGTCCTATGCCAGCTTTCTATGTTTGAGTGACTACACGAATACATGGACTCACTTATTTATAACACACAGTGACACACATACACACACACATGGAAGGAAAAATCTACCCTAAAACTGAACAGGAAGGAATAACCATCAGAGAACTGATATTTAACTCACTCGGTACGACGGAACGCTATAGCGGTCGTGACGAAAGGCACGGTTCCGTACGACGGAACGCTATAGCGGTTTCGATAATTAAAAATTTTTTGACGCTTCCCTTTAGATCCTGTACGCCTACCATAGCCACACTGGTCACTGCAAACATGTCAAGGGTCAAAGGGAAAGTTATTTCCTAAGATTCCGTAGCCATACACTCGTCAGGAAACGATTGACTTCGGCAACCTACACGAATGGCTAATCTGCATTCGTGTCGAAAATGGCGTCACAGGCGAGTACGAGTTTTCGATCGCGACGGCGGCGTTTTATTGCTGCTGAAGTGATTGAAGTGCTTCAGACTGAAGGATTGGACATCGAGGAGTACGATGAAGATAATGGTGAAAGTGTATCAAGTGATGGAAGCTGCCACCAAGGAGGAACTGACAGTGACCCAGTTTCAGACGACAGTGAAGTGGAAGGGGGAGGTGGGCGTACACGTCACGAGAGGCGAGCGGTCAGTGGATCAAGCACAGTGCGCATGTCTGATGGAGGTTTCATTCACTTTCCTATGCATGACTGGCACGAAGATTTTAGTTTTTCTCCCACTTTGCCTGTTCTCTGGCTCTTGTGGCCTGCATGTCCCAGTTCAGTGCCACGCCCCCTTTGATTTCTTGAATCAGTTTGTGACAGAAGACTTTCTAAATTCCATTGTCATAACAGAAGGCATAAGAGAACTGAGTGGCAAGCAGAATGAGCACTTGTCCTGACCTTCTCACCTTTGACTGTGTGTTCATGGAGCTGATCAGAGTGTGTGACTGTACAGTGATCCTGACCACAAAATTTGGGGTATTTTCAACATGGCACATGACGAAGAAATATTCAAGGGAGAACTTCAATATTTTGGCATGAACTAACCCAGCATGTATATATTCAGATCTGAAAGTTTCATTTTGATCTTTCATGTTTTATATTTTTTGTGATTTTTTTCCTAACCCTTCAAAATGGGCCGTACCTGGGGAAACGCAAGGGGAAAAACTCTCCGTACCGAGTGAGTTAATGGACACAGAAGACTTTGTAAATGAATCATGTAAACATCATGCATGATATAAATAACAACCACAGAAAATCAATTAAACAAGTTAAATCAAAGCTGAAAAATAAAACAAACAAAATCAAAGCTGAAAAATACTACAAACAAAAACAGGCAAACACAGAAACAATTGGGAATTAGTGCTGTACTGTGATGGCAAATTTTCCCTGAGGACAGCTGCTGAATTCCAATACGTAAATTTCTTGTGACAATGAAGACTTGGAAATAACATACCACACACCACCACACACACACACACCCCAGAACACAACACACAGATACACACACACAAAGACACAACACAACACCAACACACACACAAACACAACAAACCCACACAAACCAAAACACACACACACACACAACACAACAAACCACACACACACACACACAACACACACACACACAAACACACCACACACACAACACACACACACTACCCGACATCACACCCCACTGTACATGGAAAACGTTTAAGCACCAACAGAGGCAGGTCGCTTCTTCCGCAGATTGCTGATGGATTCTTTATCCGGCACCATGTGGTCGGTTTCTACTCGTTCCCTTTTCACCACCATGCTCTGACGGTCCCTGATCATGGCCGACAACTGCGCACAGTTAGCTCGCTGCAGCAACTCACCATGTTTTGGCGTGCTCGTGACTTGATTGTTAGACATTTGTTCTATACTTGACAGAAAACTGTTCTCCGTCTCCGTGTCTGTTTGATCTTTTCTGCGTACTGCACCACTTTTCACAGGCACTGGTGGTTTACCTTTGAGGCTCAATCCGGCAAAATCCACTCCATTTGTGGAGATGCTTCCTGTGTCCACCATACCTGCCCCAATTCTTTTCCCGAACGGAACGCAACTCTGACTTCGCTTCTCAGCGCCGACTTCACTCTTTCCTGCATCAGGAATGTCTTCGTCAAAGCTAAGCCGCTTTCGAATTTGTCCAGAATCAGTTTCCTTCGTGTGGTCATGATTCTGAGGAGATGGAATGCCATCTTCTAGGTGTTCAGCATCGTTCAGCAGACCCTGAACAATGTAAGCCTCCTGGTTGACTCTCATGTTCACCTCCTGGTGAAGGCGCTGGACGTTACTGCGTAAAGACTGAGCTGTCATTGTTGCCGCGGAGTCTGCGCTCTTCTCTCCGTTCATTCTGGTAAAGTCTGTGGAAGACCTTGACCTTTCTTGTCCTTGGTTAATTTTCACAGAAGAGGACATTTTGCTGTCTCCTTGACCTTTTCTGGTGGAGCTGGAAATCTTGGTTGAGGAGGACAGTGAGGAAGAAGACATCTTGGAGGAAAGGTGAGGAGCTGAGGAAGGTCTCTGGGCAGTGGTCTTCTCTTTCTGTGCTCCATTCACGCTCTTCACCCATCCTCCTGTGGATTTGGAGTCTTCAGCACTCCAACCCACCTTCAAAGACATCTGGGATGAACTGTTGCTCTTCTGTCCATCTTCTTTAGGTCTGGGCCCACTTGGAGGTCTTCTGATGACCTTGCGTTGAGCTGGCTTGGATGTGTTTGAACAATTACCATCTGCCTTCCCATCAGGCAAGTTGTCGGAGCTACTGCGTCCTTCACCACCAGACGGTTGGTTCAGAGCGTGATGGTGTTTGTTGTAACGGAAAGCCTTCAGAGGGGCTGGTGAAGACACGCTAGCACTGGAAGCCTGAGAGTTGGGCCTGGACTCTGACCTCCGTCCTCTCAGCATGGCCTTCAGTTTGTCCAAGGTCAAAATGTGGTCATCTTTGGCAATTTCTGGCACGGAACTATCGTCACTTTCTACTGAAGACTGCACCTGGAGGGCAGACCTAGATCTGGCTTGAAGAGGAAGTTTGGAGTCTACGCTGCCTTGATGTATGGAGTCTTTCTTGTGGGATGTCTGCTGTAAGTTTGTGTCTGGCTTGCGCACAACCTTCACAGATCCTCGCTTGATGATGATTTTCTTTTTGGTTCGAGGATGCTGGAGAATCTTTGCGACCTCGTCATCCTGCAAAGCTTCTTCCACAACGTCTTCAGTGTCACCGTTCTCTGTCAGAGTATCCTTCAGCCTGTGGGTGTTTCTGTGTTGCTTTGCCTTCAGATGCTGTTTCTCCTGTTCCAGCTGTCGCACAGCTTCTTGCAGAAGCAAAATGTGATGGGAGGTCTGCTGGTCTGAATCCACAGGCACATTACTCTGCACTGTGGCAGGGCTGCTGGGCACAGACCTGGAATCATTCTTATCCCGCTTCTGGGACAGCAGCTGGGTCCAATGCCCATGTTCATCATCATCACCTGTCCTGTGAGCAGAATGTTTCACTTCAGATGAAAATCTTATCACAGGATCAGCACTGTGAGGTCGTATTTTCACTCGTGTAGATTTGTCAGAAAGTTGGACGTTTGTTTGGATGAGCCTGGGAGTGTTTCCAGAAGATGGACAATCATGTTCTGGAGGACTTGTGCTTGCATAGCCGTCCCTTGGGGAGTACTGCTTGTAGATGGCTTCTTTTTCCTTGATCAGCTCTCTGCCTTTCAAATCACTGGCAAGTAACGCTGCAGGCACATCTTGAGACATTACTTCACAACCCTGCTGAGTCCTGGATGGCATGTTCCAGTCCCTCTCTGGCACCTCGTGATGGAAGTAATCCAGAGAAGAATGGGTTCTCCTACCATCAGACAGGCAGCTCTTCCTAGGAGTCACATGTCTGGGACTGGGCTCAGGGGATAGGTCACCCTGGGATCCGACCCACCCCTTCTCTAAAGCCAGACTCATCTGTTTGAGGTCTCTGGACAGAAGATGACTATAGCTCTCCGCTGCCGAGTGTGGTCTTTGAGGGGCGTACTTCTGGCCGTCTGAAGTCAGGTCTAGCTCATAGTCATGAAGTATGCCGTCCTTAAACAAGAAGCCTGTGTTTGATGCGACGTTTTCCTTGCCCGTCCTGCTTCCTGTTCTCCCAAGGCTGTTGACAGTGAACTGGATCTGCTCCCCCACCTCCCTGGCATCAGATATGTGGGACCTCCTGGCCACAATACGGCTGGGGCTTTTCTCTGTGGCTTCTCTGGCATGGCGATGGCTCTTGGAGGAGGCAATCAATTCCCTCAGTGCTTTCAGCTTGTCGGTGAAGTCCAGTTCTGGAGATGTTGCCCGTTCATGGTTGACAGAGACTGACCTTGATGGGGGCCTGCCTTCCACCAATGGCCTGCCTTCCACCGATCCTGGTCTGGAACGAGGCAGCTTTGCCATGACGACACCTCCAGCAGAGTGTGGCCGTCTGTGATGTCTCCAGGGTGGGTCCCCCATGTCGGTTCCTGTACCAAGTCTTTCAAAGATACGTGGTTAAACACCCTGGATGTCTGAGTCTGACTCCTTCCCTAAGCCGCAACCCGCCCGTCATTGTATTGTGTGTGCGGTGTGTGGGTAGTAACCACAGCTGATGAGTTACAGTCTTCTTCACTGCCTGCTGGCAATGGCCTGTTGTTCCTTCTTTGGGTCTCTTTTTTCATCTGTAACAAACAGAAGGATCAATTAATCAGATTTCTTTTATTCTTCCGTTATTTTGGTCGTTACTTTGGTTTTATAGGTTTTTTTGTGCTTGTTTTGTTTTATTGTTACTTGGGTTTTATTAATGTTTTGTGTACTCGTTTTGTTTTACTTCATTGTTTGTTTTTTGTTTTGTTTTGTTTCATTTTGTTTTAAGTGTTCTGATACATGTACACATACTGTTCAGCCTACACTGCACAAGCGGTATGTTGCTAGTCTGCATACTCCATCTTCAGTGAGCATGCATGCTGGAAGATTTCATATTTCTATACACCAGCCAATAACATGACTTACGGCATCGTTTACAATGTGTATTTGATATTCTATATGTGTTTATACACGACAGGGCTTTAGGCACTGGCAGGTCTGCGCGCACACACTTACCTGGGAGATAAAAAAAAAAAATCCACCTTTACCCACCAGGTGGAGGCATCTAGGCAGGATCAAACCCAGGATATTCCAACTGGCAGTCCGACATTTACCTACTTGATAACAGCGCCTATCAGATCTTTTGTATTAAGGCTCATAAAGGACTGTAAAGTCATGACTATGTTTGCATAGGTAGGTGGCTGTTGTGGGAACCCTGGACCATGATATAATCTTTATCCCTCCATCTTTGTGCCCCAGGCACATGTAGTGTGACTGATACAGTTCAGTTTGACATCAACACCCACCTCAGTTTCAATGAACCATAACATATTACACAGGGTACATTCGGATAATCGTTCAAAGTGACTGTACAATTCAGGTGCAGTCTTGTAAATACTAATCTTGTAAATACAAATCTGTTGTCACATGCACTGACATGCATTCATATTTTGTCCCGTGGGAGTTTTTCTTCTTGAAAATTAATTCACTTTCAGATTGCTACTCTTGCCCCCAGTCCCATGCCACCCACATTGTGTGTGTTATGGCTTAAGGCCTCTGTACATTAAAACAGTCCAGGTTCTGAGTTCTCTCTCTCTCTCTCTCTCTCTCTCTCTCCTCTCTCACACCACACACAACACACACACACACACACACACACACACACAGACTCTCACAGTCACACATATGTACAAACACACGGAGAGGATCCTGAACTAAGGTACATTCAGCCTGTTATGCATATGACCACTGATCAAAGTTGTCATCCTCTCTCTGTGTCACCTACACACACATACACACGCAATACATACAGGATCCTGAGCTAGGGTACACTCAGCATGTTAGGCTTGTAACCCTTAACCGAAATTGTCATCCTCCCTCCAAGATCTGGTTCATTCATCTTAAAGAAGAGGAAAGTGGGAGACAGTTGTATGGCTTGACCAGCTTTTTCCATTTATTTATTCAATGTTAGTTACGGTTGTATCACCAGTAATCATGATTAACACTTTTCATTCCAGCGGTGTCAATTACATTTCTCCTGTTGGGCCCTGAAAGAAACAAGGTAAATGTTTATTCAGCTTGAT
>JAPXFY010000032.1:5476571-5481571 GCA_030674185.1 Monoplex corrugatus | reverse complement strand
TGACTTGGCCAGCCCATTACACCCAAAAACCAACAATGTGCAATAACAAACTGACCATGTATCAGATAAAGTGCCATTCATTAAAACTGACCCTAAGAAACTCCACAAGGTTGTCTCTAGCAACCCACTAGAATCATGGAACTGTACACCTACTATCCACCATCTTTCTCCAAAACGACCATAATTCCACAGTGATAACACAGATAATACATAACATTTATTAAAGTTGATCCCCAGTAACACAAAAGGGTGGTTCCATATCAATGGGGTTGGCCAGCTTCGCACATCAAGACGTGACATTAACCCTTTGACTCCCGCACCCTATCCACCAACTGCAAAAACTTAACCCTTTGACTCCCTCACCCTGTCCACCAGCTTCCCATGGGAAGCTGGTGGACAGGGTGAGAGAGTCAAAGGATTAAGTTTTTGCTCTGCTAACACGTTTGGCAATGCAGGATACTGGTGGTCATGGTGTGGGAGTCAAAGGGTTAAATGACCATCTTTCTCCAAAATGACCATAATTCTACAATAACCAAATAACCATACAGTAACATAGAAGATTTATTACAGATGACCCCCCAGTAATACAAAAAGGCAGCCCCAAAACCTGAGTCAGCCAGCTCACACACAAAAGACACGAAACTGTATACCCACCCATCTTTCTCTAAAACACCGTAATTTTACAATGACCAAAATGACCACGCCAGGACCAAAATGACCATATAATTGTGACCACAAAGATTGTAGGCCTACACAGCCTTTGCAACGGTCAGGTGTATAACTGCAGGTCAGATCTCCACGCTGGTCAACAGAAGTTTATCATAGTGTCCAGCAAAGGTGAAAAAGATCAAATGGTGATAGATCTTCCAGATCTGGGTTTACAGGTGACACATACGATAAGACAAGCAACATTTATAAGCAGGGGGTAGAATTGCTGCTTGAAAAAAAAGAGGAAGGCCGGGGTCCAGGGGCCGCAGGCCCCGGTGGGGTGCAGAGGCAATGCCCCTGCTGGGGGGTCTAGGGGGGCAACGCCCCCCAGCCGAAAACGAAAATTAGCATTTTGAAAGCATTTTGAAGGCCTCTCCTGGCACCTTTTTCAGCAATTCAAGCCCTGAAACACCTTCTGTTTTCACAAATCTGTACCTCAGTTATCTAGATATTCACAACTTTTAAATGATCTTTCTAAGACTATTATCCACACTGGCTCACAATGGTCTAGTATATCATTCGGTCCATTCCCATCGCCAACCATTTGTACCAGGTCCAGTTTTTTCTTCGAAAGGCTCTCCGCGCTCAACAATCTGCAAATTGATCACCATCTTGGAGACCGACTGCGCAATCAGTTTCGCGCACGCTAAAGCTCCTCTTCCGCTAAAGCTTCCCTTCTGAGAACTCATTCCGATCAAGCCATTTGAGAATACAGCGATTTTGGGAATTTTTGAGGTCCGATTTTTTTTTCGGCGGACGATGATTTTTTTTCGGCGGATTCTGATTTTAAAAAAGCGGAAATCCGCCTAACAGCGGAACAATTCCACCCCCTGATGACATTATATGAGGAAAGAGAAATTTGAGCAGCTAGTCACAACAGGAAAGCCAGAGGGGAAAACAGCACCAGGTTAACCCCGGGATAAAATATTGGACAGTTTTACCAAGTGAATGGGGATAGAAAGGGTAGGAGATAAACTTGCAGCGACAAAAGATGCATTTCGTATGGAGGGCGATGATTGCTAAGGCCATGCAGCATGGCACATGATGATGATGATGATGATGATGATGATGATGACACACAAAAAGGGTCAAGTTGTCAGTGTGTATGCGAGTGTGCGTGCATGTGTGTGCGTGCATGTGTGAGCACGCATCTGTCTTAGTGTGTGTGTGTGTGTGTGTGTGTGTGTGTGTGTGTGTGTGTGTGTGTGTGTGTGTGTGTGTGTGTGTGTGTGTGTGTGTGTGTGGTGTTTGTTTAAACTACAATGTGAGTGTGTGTGTGTCTCAATCTGTGTGTCTGTGTGGTGGAGAGGAAGAGAAACATGTAGAGAAAAACAGATAGATTTGGGGAGTGGAGAGAAGAGAGAAAGGGAGACACAGACCAACAGACAGACAGATTAACAGGCAGAAAGACAGACAAGCAGAGAGAGACAGAGATTCAACCTTTCAGACTTTACTATGAAGACAGAGGCCCACACCCAAAGTACAGGGGAGGGGGAGGGTTTAAGGATTACACAACTAATACAATCCATAATACACAGTACAAAGTGTTCAGCATGTATAAAGCTTAGTGTCTCTTTGATAGTTATAATACACAAATCATTCAATTCATATTGTGTAGGATGCTGGTATCAGTACAGGTATGACCTATTATCTCTAAAAACTTGCTTTGAGAGAAAGAGGGAAAGAGTCTGTGAAGGGTGTGTGTGTGAGAGAGAGAGGAGGGGGGAGGGAGGGAGGGACAGACAGACAGAGAGAGAAACAGAGAGAGAGAGAGAGAGAGAGAAACAGAGACACACCACACCAGACACTGAGACAGAGACAGACAGACAGATAAGACAGACAGAGAGACAGAGAAAGCAGAGAGAGACAGACAGACAGACAGAAGGAGAGAGACACACAGAGAGCATGTTGGGGTACAAGCCTGGACATGCCAAACAGAAAGACAGAGACAGAGAAACAGAGAGAGAGAGAAAGAGAGCAAGAGACAAAGAGCGAGAGAAAGAGAGCAAGAGACAAAGAGCGAGAGAAAGAGAGAGAGAAACAGAAAGAGCGAGACAGACAGACAGAAACACAGACAAAGCATGTTAGGGGATATGCCCGGACATGCCAGACAGAAAGACAGACTGAGACAGATAGAGAGAGAAACAGAGAGAGAGAGAAAGAGAACAAGAAACAAAGAGTGAGAGAAAGAGAGAGAGAGAAACAGAAAGAGCGAGACAGACAGACAGAAACACAGACAGAGCATGTTAGGGGATATGCCCGGACACGCCATGTTCATGTGACCACAAGGGCAACCATCAAAACAGGGTGATGGCAGACTTCCAACCTTCACCTCAAGAAAACCCTATCACTACTGTAACACGAACTCGATCCCTAGCACCAGCAGAGTGGCAGAAACACAACTCTCTTTATCCTACAACATCTACCATTCAGCTGATGACAGGCCACTGCCCTGTGAGTTTCCTACAGGATTAGTTTAACCCTCGGACTACTGCACCCTGTCCACCAGCATTCTGCACTGGCAACCATGATAGCAGAGCAAACAAATTTTTTTTTTTCCTAATCCATGATGCATATGGAGGGCCGTGATCGCCAACACCATGTGGCAAGGCACTTGATGATGATGATGATGATGATGATGAAACCATGATGGTTTTATTGCGTACATCAAGATTCAAGAACACGTCATAAAGAAACTCTTGTGGCAAAGCAAAAAACTTGAACTCTTTGACTCCCTCACCCTATCCACCAGCTTCCTGCACTGTCAACCGTATCATCATCATCATCATCATCATGTGCCCTGCTGCATGGTGCCAGCGATTGCGATCGTGGCCCTCCATATGAATCTATTCTTTGTCACTGCAAGTACATCTCACACCCTCTCTGTCTTCAACCACTCCGCAAGTCCATTCAATAATTTCTCCCTTGGTAAAATAATAGCAAAGCAAATACTTTACTTAACCTTCTGACTCTCTCATCCTATCCACCAGCTTCCCGCAGGATTGAGGGAGTCAAAGGGTTAAATTTTTGCAGTGGGGGAGGGGAGATAAGAGTGTGGGAGTCAAAGAGTTAATTCTTGGCCGCATACCTGGCTACCACAAGGGGTGTTTCCACAGCTAGCACAGGTTAATTCTTGGCCAACTGAGGGAATCAAAGAGTTAAGTTTTTGCAGTTGGGTAGGGGGGGGGGGATACAGTGTGGGAGTCAAAGGGTTAATTCTTGGCCAAATGAGGGAATCAAAGAGTTAAGTTTTTGCAGTTGGGTGGGGGGGGGGGGGGATATGAGTGTATGAGTGTGGGAGTCAAAGGGTTAATTCTTGGCCCCATACCTGGCTACCACAAGGGGTGTTTCCACAGCTAGCATACCAACAGCAGAGGGCCAGGAGCCTTATCAGCCCTGTTCATCTACACCTCTGTCATCACCACTCATGTCATGGTCCACTGGTCAGTACACTGCCCCCTTGATCCAACACTGGCTGTCCTTCCTTCCCTTTTATAGCCTTATAGCAGCTGCCAGAGTAATCTCTAGATGCAGGAAGACTGAACACATAACTCCCATCTTACGGAATCTGCACTGGCTCCCAGTTCAACAACGCATCAATCACAAACTACTAACTATCACCTACCGTGCACTCAACTCTAGTAGTCCTTCTTATCTTAAAGATCTTCTTTCTGAATATAAACCTGTTCGCAGTCTGAGATCTGCTTCCAAGTCTCTTCTTCATGTTCCTGGGACAAGGGATGTTAAAACCAAAAGATATGGTCAGCGAGAATTTAAATACCTTGCCCCTACCAAGTGGAACATGCTTCCCATGAGCATCAGGGAGAAAAAGACTCATTCATCCTTTAAATCTAGTCTCAAGACACACTTTTTCTAATGTTGTATGGGATTGCTTATTTGAATGTTAATACCTTGAATGCCTTTATGAATGTTGGTGCAAAGGCTGTGTGGAATTGTTTTTGTGCCCCCCCCCTCCCCCCCCCACCGTGCGCCGCGAGCATGCTTTTATAGCATGGAGATTTTTGTTGCGCGATATAAATTTTCATTCATTCATTCATAGTCCAGATCACTGGACTGATTAAACATTTGCACCTGCACGATAGGTCATAAATTACATACAATGGGGCAGGAAGGGGAGCTTCCATATCTGCTGTCATCAGCTTTTACAATATTATGTCTATGCTCCAGATTGTGAAGATTGATATGGATAGTCCCGATCACAGAGATTGACAAAGGATTTGCAAGTACATATTATAATACGTAATAAATTATACATGACGAGTTTGTGTTCC
>JAPXFY010000032.1:5469071-5471571 GCA_030674185.1 Monoplex corrugatus | reverse complement strand
AGAGAGCGCACCAGCATATTCCAAGTTAGGTCTATCCATATCAAGCAGATCAATCAATGCCTCACCCACCCCACTCCTTCCCTGACACTTCAATGGAACAATGGAAGTTTTGAAGTCACAGGAATGCTTTACACTTACCACAATGGCTATATTATACCTGTACAGACACTTGATTTGGCCTACTCCCAACTGCTACACCACTGTCTTTAAATTCCTCCATGCAGTCCACAGACCTTCCTATTTCAAAACACACACACTCTCTCTCTCCCCCTCTCTCATTTTGTGTGTGTGTGTGTGTTGTGTGTGTGTGTGTGTGTGTGTGTGTGTGTGTGTGTGTGTGTGTGTGTGTGTGTGTGTGTGTGTCTGTGTGTGCGCGCGCGCGTGTGTGTGTGTGTGTGTGTGTGTGTGTGTGTGTGTGTGTGTGTGTGTGTGTGTGTGTGTGTGTGTGGGGTGTGTGTGTGTGTGTGAGAGAGAGAGATCTATTACTATGTAAAGCGCTACAAGCATTCTCTGACACCGACTGTTTGCATTATAAAATTGGATTGGATGATGATGATGATGATGATGATGATGATGATGATGATAAAATAATAATAATAATAATACCTAGGACTTATAAAGCGCACTAAGCCACTGGATCTAGGCGCTGGGGAATGGGGGATATAATAGGAAGTCAGTAAATACAAGACTACACAACTTACACATCATCAAATGACAATCAAATACATACATACATCATAATCACATAACATAATGATTTACATTCACAATCTTCAAAATATGCATACCACGCAATTCAATCAAATATCAGATTCATTCCAATTAAACACTTTTCACTCAGTTACTCCATATAAACTATTATTCCACCCCTTCCCTACTACCCCCCACCCCCACACGCATACACAAAATCCAATTACACATATCAGCCAGCCGACAAGGTGATGTGGGGAAAAGTGATCAGATGTCGAAATACTGCTGGAAAAGGTGTGTTTTCAAGTTTGACTTGAAAGAAGAAATGGACGGAGAGTGGCGTAATTTCTTGGGAAGAGAGTTCCAAAACTGGGGACCGAAATGCGAAAGTGAGCGAAAGCCATGAGATTTGCGGTTATACTGTATCTGCCTGAGGAGTCTTGAATCAGAGGAAGAGCGGAGAGACCTAGATGGAGTATACAAGTGCAGAATATCAGAAATATACTCAGGAGCAGAACCAGAGATAGAATTGAAGCAGATGCAAGCAGTCTTGTACTTAATTCTCTGAGATATTGGTAACCAGTGCAGTTGGTGAAGCAAAGGAGTGCAAGGTTGTTGACGGGATGCCTTAAGAATAAGGCGTGCAGCTGAATTTTGAACTTTCTGCATAGGATAGAGAACAGTGTTCGGGCAGCCCATGAGGAGAGAGTTACAGTAGTCAAGTCTCGACAGAATACAGGAAGTGACAAGAATCTTGGTGGCATCTACACTGAGAAAGTTTCTGATAGATCCAATCCTTTTCAATTCAAAATAAGAAAGCTGGCAGACTTTGGAAACGTGATCTTTCATGGAGAGAGAAGAGTCAAGAATGAAACCTAAGTTCCTAGCTTTTGGACAGAAAGAGATGTCAGAAGAGCCAACAGTGATAGAAGTTGGAAGTGGAGGATTATAGTCTGAAGAACCAGAAAACAGAAGAGCTTCAGTCTTACTGTCATTAAGTTTTAATGATGATGAAGGTGGTGGTGACGATGATGATGATGATTTTGATGATGAAGAGGATTATCATTCTACTTCATGTTTAGCCCTTTCACTATCGCATCCTATCCGCCAGCTGCAAAACTTAAAACTTAAACCCTTTCACTTCCTAACCCTATCCACCAACCACTCCCTGTGAGTGAAAGGGTTGTTTTCGCTTTGCTGTCAACGTTGACAATGCAGGATGCCGGCGGATAGGGTTAGGGAGTCAAAGGGTTAGGCTACACTGATTGTCACTGGACCTTTACTGACACTTCATTAGGCATATACGCACACCATCTGTGTCAAATGCTCCTGTGTGGGTTTTTATAGCTCATGCCTCAGAAATGGGTCACTCTTACTTACCCAACTTAAGCTATATTCTATACCTCTTAGTTTGGAGTTTGCTGAAGGAGGACTCATCGCATTTGGACAGTTCCATACATGCTCCGCCCCAATCTGCCAGCAATTATCTGGCAGATTCCCTGAATGTGCACAAAATCTTAAGTGACACCAGCAAGGTCTTAAAATGGGTGGGTGGTGGGGGGGGGGGGGGAGAGAGAGAAAACAGATGTATGAAAAACAAAGCTGACACCATCAGAATGATGGAAACATTAAGATGGGCAGTGAACAGACCTGATTTTAATGTCACAAGCTGGGATTGAAGTTGAGATACCAGATCTTGAGTCTGCAGCTCTGTTAAAAGAACCAACCAGCTGCGTTAACCCTTCAACTCCCACACCCTGTCAACCAGCATTCTTCATTGTCAACCATGCTAGCAAAACAAAAACTTAAC
>JAPXFY010000032.1:5451571-5464071 GCA_030674185.1 Monoplex corrugatus | reverse complement strand
TCCGTTCGATAATAATACCAATAAGAGCAATACCAACAACAATGATAACGAAGGTAATAATAATAGTAACAACAACATCTATAATTAGTATAAAGCGCCCAATCTTGATATAAAGATCAAACCAAAGCGTGCAGTCATCATTCACCAGAGCAATCACTCACAATGAACAAAACTCCATTTGGTTAACCCTTTGCCACCTGCACCCTATCTACCAACTGCAAAAACTTAACCCTTTGACTCCCTCACCCTATCCACCAGCTTCCTGTAGGACTCCCTCACCCTATCCACCAGCTTCCTGTAGGAAGCTGGAAGATAGGGTGAGGGAGTCAAAGGGTTAAGTTTTTGCTCTTCCAGCATGGTTGACAAAGAAGGATGCTGTTGGACAGGCTGCAGGAGTCAAAGGGTTAAAAGGGTTGTTGTTGGTTTTTTTTAAAGCACACGCAAACCGGGAGGGGGAGAACAGAAGGCAAGTGGGGTGAAAGAGTGGGCACGTAGAAGGGGAGAGCACTACTGGAGAAAAAGGCTTGTCTTCAACTTTACTCTACTTTTATTGTTGTTTAAACCCAGCCGACTGCACAGAGCCATATCAGGGCTATAACTGCTTCAAAACACAAAACTTCAACATGAAAAAAAAAAAAAAAGAAAATTAAGTACACATATCAATGCATTCGCGCACATAATCTAAGGACATGCCCCTGGCGTAGGACCATTCCGTCTGATTTATCGCACAGGGGAGATTTAAAAAACACACCTGAATACAAATACATAAGGACATCAAAACATATATAAAAACAGGCATAAATTACCTAAAATTGCTTCCGCATATCTCACCTCCCTAGAGCCAAAAATGCACTTAATACATGTACCCAATTATCAATCCGAAGAAAAAGTACGTAAGACTTTATTGAAAAAAATAGGTGAATGGACCATTAAGGCAGAAAATAAGTAGAAATGACAGAAAGCAAGGCAACAAGGCAGAAACAAAGAGAGTGACAGAAAAGAGGAAATTTCTCGCACAGAATTTCCAGAAGGTGGGGATACTATTTATACTGAAAGAGTCCCCGGTAACCCAAAGGGGGGGGGGGGGGGGTCTTCAACTTAGACATGGTGTTAAACTATCTCTACATATCAAAAGAGGGTATCAAACAAACAAAAAACCCAACTGTACATTAATTTTTATAGCTCCAATCAAAAACAAAATACCATGCCGTGGGCCACGATCAATACCATCTTAACCAATTGACCATAACCGTTCTGCTTTCAACTGACAAAACTGCACTTGGCCGTTTGCCACTCCGCTCTCCATAGACACGCTTCGCCACCTCTTTCAGTGCCTCACTTAATGCTGTTTTACGCCCGCTTCACCGCAAAGGCTGGGTAATCTTTCCCTTCACTTTGGGGGTGGGGAGAAACTTTTTGACTGGGCGGAACTCATACCCTAGTTTTACTGCAAGACTTGGGGGGGGGGGGGGGGGGGGAGAATTTTTGACTTGGCGAAAATCACACCTTAGTTTTACTTCAAGACTTTGGGGTGTGTGGGCGGGGAGAGACTTTTGACTGGGCGAAACTCACACCCAAGTTTTATTGCAAGACTTGGAGGGTGGGAAGAGACTTTTGGCTGGGAGAAACTCACACCCTAGTTTTATTGCAAGACTTGGGGGGTGGGGGTGGGAAGAGATTTTGACTGGGCGAAACTCACACCCTAGTTTTACTGCAAGACTTGGGGGGTGGGGGTGGGAAGAGACTTTTGACTGGGCGAAACTCACACCCTAGTTTTACTGCAAGACTTGGGGGGTGAGGGTGGGAAGAGACTTTTGACTGGGCGAAACTCACACCCTAGTTTTTATTGCAAGACTTGGGGGGGGGGGGGGGAAGAAACTTTTGACTGGGCGAAACTCACACCCTAGTTTTACTGCAAGACTTGGGGAGGGGGGGGGGGAGAAACTTTTGACTGGGCGAAACTCACACCCTAGTTTTACTGCAAGACTTGGGGGGGGGGGGGTGGAAAGAGACTTTTTACTGGGCGAAACTCACACCCTAGTTTTTATTGCAAGACTTTGGGGGGGGGGGGGGGGGGTGGCGAGGAGAGACTTTGTAACTGGACGAAACTCACACCCAGTTTCACTACAAGACTTGGAGGGTGGGGGTGGGAAGAGACTTTTGACTGGGCGAAACTCACACCCTAGTTTTACTGCAAGACTTGGGGGGGTGGGGGGTGGGGGGTGGGCGAGGAGAGACTTTGTAACTGGACGAAACTCACACCAGTTTTACTGCAAGAACAGGACGTAACACTAGGAGAAAAGACTACTGGCTGTTTTCCTACTGTAAGGCCTCCGGCGAAATGCACACAACACGACTGTTATCATACAGGGTGATACCATTAATTACAGTGCAGCCAACTATTCAAGGTCAGTTCTGGGGTTGAATCTTAAAACATTACACATATTTAACAGCCATTCTCTTCCTTCATCAAATTTGAACCCTTCCGCAACACAACAACTGAACAATCGATTTTATAGTGTTGACATCTATCTATCAAATTCAAATTCATTCCGGATGCTCTCTTCCCAAATCTGACAGTAAATATCTCGCAGACAACTTGAGCCTGAAAAACAAAAATCAAACAAACAAACAAAACCAACATCACAACACACAAACAAAAAAACTATGCACTGGCAAGGTCCTGAAATGGGGAAGGGGTGGGTGTGTAGAACCTATGAAACACTAAACCCAACACCACCAGAATGATTGAAACATTATAATGGGCAGCGAACAGGCCAGTTTTTGTGCTGTGGGCTAGGATCGAACTCAAGACACCAGATCTTAAGTCCTATCAACAGAGCCAGCCAGCCAGCCAGCGTGTAAAAGACAGAAGAGAACGGACAGGAAAGAGATAGCGTGTAGAACATCAGACCCAGAAACAGGTTAGATTAACCCTTAGACTCCCGGACCCTATCCATCAGCTGCAAAACCTTAACCCTTTGACTCCCTCACCCTATCCACCTGCTTTGCGGGGAGCTGGTGGATAGGGTGAGGGAGTCAAAGGTTAAGTTTTTGTTTTGGTTGACAATGCAGGATGCTGGTGGACAGGGTGCGGGAGTCAAAGGGTTAGAACTCTGTTCCAACCCGAACTACTTCCCCACACCCACCCCACCCCACCCCCTACTCCTTTATCTTGTCCTCCTCTCTCCTTAGTGAAATAACACACACACACACACACACACACACAGACACACACACACACAATACACACACACACACACACACACACACACACACACACACACACACACACACACACACACACAATACACACACACACCACATCAAAGTGCCTGATCGAGTCACACACACCAGGTGGGGGGAGAGAGCATGTCCATACAACGAAAAACGAGCCTCATCAGGCGAGCTAATCTCTTTCTCATGGGCAGAGCGAGTTGCCTGTTTCTCTCTCTCTCTCCTTGGCTGGACCCAAAGACGTTATAACGTCACAGCACAGTGGGAGAGAGCGAGCACGTACATCAAGCGAGTTAATCCTTTTTTTTATGGAAGGGGGTGGGGGGTGGATGATTGGCTGAGGTCCTGGCCCTCTTTGTCTGAGTGTAGATCTATTTTGGAGGACAAAGGTATTTGTATTACATTGATCTGTCTACTGGTCAACACCCATTAATTACATTTATCCACGAATGACTAATGATTCTCTCTCTCTCTCTCTCTCTCTCTCTCTCTCTCTCTCACACACACACACACACACACACACACACACACACACACAACCAATCAATCAATCAATCAAAATCCATCTATCAGTTGCAAATGAAAAAAAAAACTATTACTATTACTACTATTACTACTAGTACTACCAGTAACAATTAGAACAATGACAACAACAATAATACAGATAAACGTGACATCCAGGGAGAAGAAAGCTCCTGAGCAATTTGCACTTTACAGAAATTGTTTTATAATAAAACCAAACGTCCACAATCAATCGAACAATCATATAATCATAGCATGATTTGGAACAAAGAAAAAAAAAGAAACGAAAAAGACAAAATATACGCACATCAAGAAATCGTATGTCTACGATACGAAAACATGCATCTACGTGAACGAGCGCACACACAGATCCATATAAAATACAATATCAATAATGTCTAGGGAGAGCTGGCTGACAGCAGAAGATCCTCAGAGGAGAAGCCCCCACCCTTACCCCCTCACGCAAACGTTTCGGTCCTAACCTTCTTACACTCTAACTTCTAAAGGAACAAGAACAAATTTTGTTTACGAGGATATGAAATAAGCAAACTGTATGCTTTTTCACATCAATTCCTCGCCAAAAAGAGGGTCTACGTCACACTACACGTAAATTATACCTTAGATAACATAGATACTCCAACAACGGAATAATTACACTTTCAGTCAAAGAAATACCTTTGAGGCGAGAGAGAGAGAGAGAGTGAGAGAGAGTGTGTGTGAGAGAGAGAGAGAGAGAGGGGAGAGAGAGAGAGAGAGAGAGAGGGAGTGAGAGAGAGAGAGAGAGAGAGCTAGGCCGTATCCATGTCATGACTCCTGGATGCCCCTCTGCTGTCGCCTTAGTCCTCCACCTGGGTTTAAACCTGGGCATCCAAGGTGATCAGGCATCTAAAAGCCAGATCACCCTTGTGACGGATGTCTTCATCATTTAGCTATGGGGCACCTGCTGTATATAAGGGAATGCTAAGCCCTGTGAAGTTCACTGTTGTTTCTCTCGATCAGATTCAGCAGGAACTCTTCTAAGCTGCTTCTGCCTTTACCTTCAGGGCTCTAGTCCTCTCCTCCATAGAAACCGAGAGCTGTTTCATGAGGCCACAGGCAGATGTGCTCATCAACCTTCTGCTTCAAGCTCCATGGCAAAGACTTTGGCTTGGAAGCCGGATTTTCTCAAATTGCAGGCTAGACTGGTGTACTTTTCAGTCTTGAAGAAATAGGCTTCCTCCATTCTATTTTCATGAGGTACAAAGAGTTTGATCAGAATCATTTGTCTTGATGAATAGGTGTTGAGTACTCATGCCACTCTTGCTGACGATTTCTGGATTTTGTGTGTGTGTTCGTTCGTTCTTTGATTTAACGTCTTTTCACTATAAGTGATATTAGACGGGGGAGGGGGGAGGGGGAATAAAATATGAATAAATAAAATAAAATGTAGAACGATAGTTGGGCGGGTTGGTTTGGGGCACAGGGGAGATAGAGTAAAAAGACATAAACAGGTAGGAGAATAGGAAAATGGAATGAAAACTTAACTCTAACAATTAACTTCAACAATATGAAGGGAAATTGTAACACTAATACACAAACTGCATAAAGTTAAAGTAATGCATTAACAGGACTGTGAACTAATGATTCTGAAATTTTAACCAATAAGGATTGATCTGATCTAACTTTTTGGAAATGAGTTTCAGAATACTTTTCTTGAGTAAACGTTTTTGGTAAAAAGGAACGTAACATTTTGCAGTAGAATAGGCAGTGAAACAGCGTGAACTGTTTGCCGCAAATGCACTTGACATTTTTACAATATTTTGTTTTCAACGCGTTTAGCTGAATACGAAAACGAACAGCAACAATCGATCTCAAATAATACATGGAAGAATACTGTAATTTTTTACATACATTTTGAACGGTAAGTTTTATCATGTGTGTGTGTGTGTGTGTGTGTGTGTGTGTGTGTGTGTGTGTGTGTGTGTGTGTGTGTGTGTGTGTGTGTGTGTGTGTGTGTGTGTGTGTGTGGTGTGTGTGTGTGCGCGTGTGCGTGCGTGTGCGTGCGTGTGTGTTGTATCTTCATTTTGTTTACTTGTTTCGTTACGGACGATCTGCTGCGCATTCCCTGTCGTCTTTTCCACCTAAGGGACCCTTCTTCCGAGCTTCGATGTCACAGCTTTTACAGGCCACGGTTTGCCATTCCTTATCATGTAGCTGGAAGTAGGAGCTTCTAGTGGCATGAATTTTCCCACGGCAGTACTTATCGCTTGTACGGTCTATTAAAAGCACACTTACAATGACCCAAAATAAGAAACATTAGCCTGCCCCACAGGAACAGACGGTACACATATTGATCTGTCAATACGGAGACTGGCAACTGTCTCTCGCGCACTCTGTAAGATAGATTGGAATGGATATAGGATAGATTGGAATGGATATAGGATAGATTGAAATGGATATAAGATAGATTGGAATGGATATAAGACAGATTGGAATGGATATAAGACAGATTGGAATGGATATAAGATAGATTGGAATGATATGACAGATTGGAATGGATATGACAGATTGGAATGGATATAAGATAGATTGGAATGGATATAAGATAGATTGCAATGGATATAAGACAGATTGGAATGGATATAAGATAGATTGGAATGGATATAAGATAGATTGCAATGGATATAAGACAGATTGGAATGGATATAAGACAGATTGGAATGGATATAAGATAGAGATTGGAATGGATATAAGATAGATTGGAATGGATATAAGATAGATTGGAATGGATATAAGATAGATTGGAATGGATATAAGATAGAGATTGGAATGGATATAAGATAGATTGGAATGGATATAAGACAGATTGGAATGGATATAAGACAGATTGGAATGGATATAAGACAGATTGGAATGGATAAAAGATAGACTGGAATGGATATGATAGATTGGAATGGATATAAGTATTTATCTGTTTTTTATTTGTTTGTTTGTTTGTTTGTTTGTTTGTATACTGTCTACAGATCGAGTGTTCTACGGATTTTCCTATGTTACAAAAGCAAAGTTTTAATTTAATTCTACAATTACCATCGTTTTCCAATCCCACAATGAGACTATAATTTACAATGCAAACTGGATCATAATTATACTTTTGACTCCCGTACCCTACCAACCAAATAAAAAAAAAACTTAATCCTTTGACTCCCACACCCTATCCACCAGCTTCATCCCTCACCCTGAGGGAGTCAAAGGGTGAGGGAGTCAAAGGGTTAAATTTTTGCTCTGCCAGCATGGTTGACAATGCAGGGTGCTGACGGAATGGGTGCGTGAGTCAAAGGATTAAGGGAGAGAAAGTAGAGAGAGAGACACACACACACACACACACACACAGACAGACAGAGACAGAGATATGAGAGAGACATAGAGATATGAGAGAGACAGAGACAGAGAGATATGAGAGAGAGAGAGAGACAGAGACAGAGATATATACAGGGGGGTGCAAAAGTAGGTATACAGTAAGTATCACATCATTATTATAATGCTTAATTCATTAAAATTATTAGCACATTAACTTAGTTGGCCTTATTTTCGATATTTTCAGTGCGGGATTAAGGCTGTGCTTGTTATTACACGTATATATATGCAATATTCATTTGTTTGTATAATAAATGCAATGAGTATTGTACGTGTTTTCTTTTTTTTCATAACTGTATACCTACTTTTGCACACACACACACACACACACACACACACACACACACACACACACACACACACACACACACACACACACACACACACACACCCTCCCCTGTATATGACAGAGAGACAGACAGACAGACAGAGAAAGAGAGAGACAGAGAAGCACCAGCAAAACCAACCAGCCAACTGAATAAAACCACCGCACACACCCGACATCCAAAGAGCAATTAACCCCGCCATAATGGAAAAAACAACTGGGAGAAGCCCTTCAAACGTCACCGGACCCTGAACACAGGCTACGCTACAGCCCGGAAATGCCTCAGACCTTAATCTGACCGACTGTATTAACCCTCTGACTCCCGCACCCTATCCACCACCAACTGCAAAAACTTCAACCCTTTGACTCCCTCACCCTATCCACCACCAACTGCAAAAACTTCAACCCTTTGACTCCCTCACCCAATCCACCACCAACTGCAAAAACTTCAACCCTTTGACTCCCTCATCCTATCCACCACCAACTGCAAAAACTTAACCCTTTGATTCCCTCACCCTATCTACCACCAACTGCAAAAACTTAACCCTTTGACTCCCTCACCCTATCTACCACCAACTGCAAAAACTTAACCCTTGACTCCCTCAACCTATCCAGCACATTCCTGCACGAAGGGAAATCAAAGGGTTAAAAAATTTTTAGTTGGCGGAGAGGGTGCGGGAGTTAAAGGGTTAAGCCAGATTTCATTTGTCTTTCCAAACTGGTTTCAGTCTTGTGACCGCTGTTGTGTTGTCTGACGCAATCCTGGGTAGCACGTCGGGTATAGGGACTTCATAGTTTGGTTTTTAGTTTTTACGTCGACACCCACCTCAGGTGATATGGCCCACGCGGACAACCATCCCAGGGAAGCGGGGAAAGTGGGACTTATCTAATCCTACACTGACACCACCAGAACAACAATAATGTTAAAATGGGACAGTGAGATGGCCAGTTTTAACCCTTTGGCTCCTGCACCCTGTCCATCAGCATCTGCATTGTCAACCAAGTTAGCAAAACAAAAACATAACTCTGGTGGATAGGGTGAGGAAGAGAAAGAGTTAAGTTTTTGCAGTTGATGGATATGGTGCGGGAGTCTAAGGGTTACTATAGCGCACCCCGGGATTCGAACCCACAACCATTAGCAGGGGCTTCATTTGTGACAACTGCCCTGATACTACCGCTCACGGTGAAAACCAAATTAGTTGTATAATCCGTTACACAAGCATCGCATCGGATACTCCATCAGCTTCTCCCGGCTACAGCACACCATCCGATCCTTCTGGCTAGCATGATAACGCTCAGACAACGGATCGTGGTTTTAAGTATTCAAAAGATACACAAAATTATTGATTTCCTTCCCCAAAACGGCAGGTCGCTTCATTGGATATTCTGCTTCGTTGTTATAGTTGTTTGGTTTGCTGGTTAGTTGGCTGGCTGGCTGGCGGCTATTAATTTTGTTCTGAACAGAAAATTGTTGTTATTGTTGTTTAAAGCCCAGCCGACTGCGTAGAGCCATATCAGGGCTCTAACGTCTTCAAAACATACAAAACTTCACACACACACACACACACACACACACACACACACACACACACACACACACACACACACACACACACTCACACACTCACACTCACACACACACACAAAGAAAAGAAAATTCAGTACACATATCAATGCATTCGCGCATATAATCTAAGGACATGCCCCTGGCGTCGACCACTCCGTCCAATTTATCGCACAGGGGATTCAAAAAATACACCTGCATACACATTTAAGCATATCTAAGGACACCAAGAACATATATAAGAACGGACATAAATTACCTAAAATTGCTTCCGCATATCTCACCTCCCTAGAGCCCAAAATGCACTTACTACTTGTACCCAATTATCAATCCTAAGAAAAAGTACGTAAGATTTTTATCGAACACATACAGGTGAATGGACCAGCAAGGCAGAAAATGATAGGAAGAAATGACAGAAAGCAAAGGAGGAAGAAAGAAATAAAGAGAGTGACAGAAAAGAGGAAATTTCTAGCACAGAATTTCCAGAAGGTGGGGATACTATTTATACTGAAAGAGTCCCCCGGCAATCCAACGGGGGGAGAATAGAAAATTAATAACGGTCCTTCACGGAGTTGCAACACAACCAACAATAGAAATGAGCGCCTGAGGGGCTATCCAGAGCGTCTTGTAGCCATATACGCTCTGTGCTTGTAACATGCGAAGGCTCAGTCCACCACTCAGTCTGCACTGAACTACTAGGGGCAACGCCAGTGGCCGTATGGTTTACACTGACCCAGGGAAAATATTATACCCCTCCGATCCCTAATCCTGGATTAACCCTGGCCACCCTGTGTGGAGGGGCGTGTGCTGAAGGTGTGCTGACCGAGTCCGTGTGTTTGTTGGGAACACACAGTTAGGACTGTCCTCAGTCCCGCGGCCACGACTTAACCCTTTGACTCCCACACCCTGTCAACCAACATGGGTGCACTATCAACCATGCTAACAAAGCATAAAACTTAACCCTTTGACTCCCTCACCCTGTCCACCAGCTTCCTGCAGGAAGCTGGTGGATAGGTGAGAGAGTCAAACAGTTGTTTTTGCAGTTGGTGGATAGTGTGCGAGAGTTAAAGGGTAACTCGTTCTGTCCTGAAGCTATTCGTTGCTTGGCTTCGATATATCATCATATTAACTGTAAGATTTAAGTGCTTGTGTGCTGCAAATATTCGTTGTTTGTCTCGTTATATCGTTATATCAGCTGTAAGACTAACTATTTCTATGCTGAAGATATTAACCCTTTGACTCCAACCCCCTATCCATCAGCTTCCTGAAGGGTTAAATTTTGCTTTACAAGCATGGTTGACAGTGCAGCATGTCGGTGGACAGGGTGCGGGAGTCAAAGGGTTAATATTCTGTTGTTGTCTCATTAAGTTGTCATATCAAGAGTAAGAATCAACTCGTTCTGGTCTGCAAATATTCGATGCTTGGCTTGTTACACAGTGTCATATTAACTATACGACTTAATTGTTTCTGTGCTTAAGACATTTGTTGCTTGGCTCGCTGTCATAGTAACCGTAAGGCTTAACTCTTTCTGTGCTAAAGATGTTTGTTGCATGGTTCGTTATACTGCCATATAAACTATAAGACTTAACTCTTTCTGTGCTAAAGATGTTCGTCGCATGACTTATTACACACTGTCATATCAACTGTAAGACTTAACTCTTTCTGTGCTAAAGATACTCGATGCATGGCTCGTTACACACTGTCGTATTAACTATAAGACTTAACTCTTTCTGTGCTAAAGATATTCGTTGCATGACTGGTTATATTGTCATGTTAATTGTCAACCATGCCCACCTGACCCTTCCTTCTCTGGCACACCTCTTACTACTTTTACCCCAGTCTCACAAGAAGAAATTCTCAACACAATCAGATCCATGTCGTTCAAAACCTGCGAACTGGATCCTCTTCCAGGTTCTGTCTACGCCGACTGTCTCCCTACTCTCCTCCCATTCATCACTGACATCATCAACACTTCTCTTCAAACTGGAACTGTCCCAGATTCTTTCAAGTCTGCTATTGTTCACCCTCTCCTCAAGAAACACAATTTAGATCCAAATGAACTGAAAAATTACCGGCCTATCTCTAATCTCTCTTTCTTGTCAAAACTCCTTGAAAAAGTCGTCCTCAACCAGCTAAACTCTCACCTGTCTGCCAACAATCTCCTCAATCCTTTCCAGTCAGCCTACCGCCAGTGCCATAGTACTGAAACTGCCCTACTACACATTCTCAACAATCTCCTCCTTGCAACTGATACTGGCAATGTCTCTCTCCTCACACTCCTTGATCTGTCTGCAGCCTTTGATACCATTGATCATGGTATTCTCCTTTCTAGACTTCATCATACTTTTGGCATCTCTGACATTGCTCTGTCTTGGTTCACTTCATACCTATCAAACAGAAAACAAACCGTTCTCATCAATGGCACTTACTCTCAACCTGCATACCTGACCTGTGGTGTTCCACAAGGATCTGTCCTTGGCCCTGTTCTTTTCACTCTTTACACCACCCCCCTGTCCACCATCACCAACTCCCATTCTATAAAACACCACTTCTATGCTGATGACACCCAACTTCAAGACAGTGACTCACCTGATAATATACAGCGCCTGTTGACTCGCACCACTGAGTGTTACTCGGACATTAAGAACTGGATGACACACAATAGACTTCAGCTTAATGACGACAAAACAGAAGCTATCCTCATTGGCACCCGTCAGAAACTTTCTCAGCTGCCTCCTCTTTCTCTCCCATTATGTAACACATCAGTCCCAATTTCTGATTCAGCTAAAAACCTTGGTGTCTGCATTGACTCTACCCTCTCCATGAACAACTTTGTTTCTCAAACTGCCAGATCCTGCTACTATCATCTCCATCGTATAAAGCTGATCAGGAAGTATCTCTCTGTCGAAACAACTGCAAAACTCGTTCTCTCCTTCATAATGTCTCGCATTGACTATTGCAATTCACTCCTGTCTGGTCTTCCTGCCTCCACCATTCACATCCTACAGCGCATTCAAAACAATGCTGCACGCCTTGTACTCAAAAAGAAAAAAGCTGACCACATATCTCCTCTCCTGGCACAACTTCACTGGCTCCCTGTATCAAAGCGCATACAGTACAAACTAGACACCATGTGCTACAAAAGCCTCAATAACGCAGCCCCCGATTACCTGTCAAGCCTACTTGAGATCTATGTTCCCTCACGTACCCTCCGCTCTGCCTCTGATCCTCTGACTCTTCGCTTTCCACGCACTAAGCTCAATACCTATGGTCCACGAGCCTTCTCTGTTTCTGGTCCACTCTCCTGGAACAAACTTCCTCTCTCAGTCCGTCAGCAACCTACTTTTGTCTCCTTCAAGTCCGCTCTCAAAACTCACCTTTTCTCTCCTGCATAAAATCCTAACCTCACTCAACCCTCCCCTCTGCAGCCTGTCTCCGCTCGGAGGGAATCACATGGTT